>PJEM01005106.1:0-127017 GCA_004023845.1 Helogale parvula | reverse complement strand
CTGCCTTTCACGGAGCAGATTTTAATTTCAGTGAAGGTAGACTTGCCATTTTTCTCTTTTTATGGATGTTGCTTTTCTTGGCGTAAGTGAAAATTCATCACCAAACCCAAGGTCATTTAGGTTTTCTCCTAGGTTATCTTTTTGGCATTTCATAGTTTTATATTTCATGTTTAGATCTATTCTCCATTAATTTTTTAACATCTATTTATTTTTGGGAGACAGTGTGAGACAGAGCACAAGTGGGGAAGGGGGAGGTGGGATGCTGAATCCAAACCAGGCTCCAGAGCTGTCAGAACAGAGCCCGACGCAGGGCTCAACTCATGGACCACAAGATCATGACGTGAGCCAAAGTTAGATGCTTAACGGACTGAGCCACCCAGGTGCCCCTATTATCCATTTTGAATTGGTTTTTTTTTTTTTTTTTTTTTTTTTTTTTTTTTTTTGGTGAAAGCTATAAGGGCCAGGTCTAGATTCTTGTTTCAGCGTGTAGATGTCCAGCGTCTAGTACCGTTTGCTGAGAAGACTGTGTTTTCTGTTGAACTGTCATCGGTTCTTGCGTCAGAGATCAGTTGACTCCGTTTGTGTGGGTCTGTAGGAAAGCAACTGGCGTTTGCATATTAACCTTTTATCCTTCATACTTGCTATCTGTCTGTTCTTATTGGTTCTAGGAATTTTCTTTGCTATTGTGGATTGGGATTTTCTGCTCACCTGGCATATGCAACAAAACGTTTTAGATCTTCCTTCCCAATCTGCACACCTTTTATTTCATTTTCTTGTCTTATTGCACTAGTTAGGATTTCCAGTCCGATGTTGTCTGGAAGTGGTGAAGGGATCTTTTTGTTTGTTTCTGAGCTTCTTGGGGGGGGCGAGGAGCTCAGGTTTCCTGCCATTAAATATGATGTTAGCTGCGGGCTTGTTGTAGATGTTCTATTTCAAGAAGAGAAAGTTCCCCTCTATTCCTGGTTTGTTGTCACAAATGGATGTTGGGTTTTGTTAAATGCTATTTCATTTTCCCTACTTTCATTCTTTTTTTTTTTTTTTTTTGAAGTGGTGGGGAGCTCAGGCAAGGGAGGGGCAGGGGGGAGGGAGTGACAGAATCCCAAGCAGGCTCTGTGCTAGGCGTGGAGCCCGATGTGGGGCTCAGTCTCACGATTGTGAGATCACGTGACCTGAGCCAAACTCAAAAGCCAGACGCTCAACTGACTGAGCCACCCAAGTGCCCCATGCCTGCTTTCATTCTTGAAATTAATTTGCCATCCCTCCTTAATTTTACTGCTTTTTTGAAAGAACCAGCTTTTCATTTTCTGGATTATTCTTTTTGGTCCACAACTTTATCTTTACTTTTTATTATTTCTCATATCGTGGTTATTTTGGGCTTCATTTTTTTCCCTAATTTTCTAAAGTAGATGCTTAGATTATTGCTTCTGGTTCCCTTTTTTTCAGTGTATGCATTCAATGCTAAACATTTCCTTGTAGATACTCTTTTGCTGCATCCCTCGAATTTTGATGTTTGATTTTCATTTTCCTTTAATAAAATTCTTAGTTGTTCTTGAGACCTCTTCTTTTATCTATGTGTAATTTAGTAGTATATTGTTTATTCTCCCAAGAATGGATTTGGGGTGGTTTTGAAGTACCTCCTATTTGTTTCAGATGAATTGTGGTCTCAGGGAATACTTTATCTGATTTCTAGTCTTTCACAAATGTTAAGATGTGTTTTATGTCCCAGAATATGACTTATCTTGATAAGTGTTCCATGTGAGCTTGGAGAATGTTGATTTTGCTGTGGTTGGCTGAAGGATCGAATACTCCGTTAAGTCCAGTTGACTGGTGGTGGCGTTCAGTTCAGCTCTGCCCATCCTGGTCTTCTGTCTGCTGGAACTCCTACTTACGAATAGAGGTGGTTGAACTCCCCAGTGGATCCATTTACTTCTCTTGGCAGTGCTGTCATTTTGTTTAAAGAGAGAGTGTGTGTGCACCCAATCGGAAGAAAGGGGCAGAGGGGGAGAGAAAATCTTCTTAAGTAGGCTCCGTGCTCAGGGTGGAGCCCAACACCCCTAGGATCCCACAACGCTGGGATCATGACCTAAGCCAAAATCAAGAGCCCGACGCTGAACTGACTGCGCCACCCAAGTGCTCCGAATATGTGGTTTTTGTACAGGGCCTTTATGTTGAGGTGTGTTCCCTCTAAACCTACGTTGTTGAGTTTTTTTTTTCTAATCACGAATGGCTGTCGTACTTTGTCAAATGCATTTTCTGGATCTATTGAAATGATCATATGGTTCTTATACTTTTTTTTAAACTGTTTCTTTTAAATTATTTTTGAGAAAGAGCATGAGCAGGGAAGGGGCAGAGAGAAGGGAACTGAGAGAATCCAAAGCAGGCCCCACGCTTTCAGTGCAGAGCCTGACATGGGGCTTGATCCCATGATGCGTGAGAGCGTGACCTGAGCCTACATCAAGAGTTGGATGCTTAACTGACTGAGCCACCCAGGCACCTGTCTTTTCTTTTTAAAAAAAATGTTTGTTTATTTACTGAGAGAGAGAGAGAGAGAGAGAGAGAGAGAGAGAGAGAGAGAGAGAGGTGGTGGGGGAGAGAGAATCCTAAGCAGCCCTATGCTGTCAGCCCAGAGCCTGATGTGGGGCTTGATTCCTCAAACCGTGAGATCATGGCCTGAGCTGAAGTCAAGAATCAGATTCTTAACCGACTGAGCCACCCAGTTGCCCTTCCTTCCTTTCTTTTATTAATGTGGTGGGTCACGTGGATTGATTTGCAAATATTGAACCACCTGGCAACCCAGGAATAAATCCCACTTGATCATGTTGAATGATTCTTATTATTTTTAATAAGTAACCTCTGTACCCAACACAGGGCTTGAGCTTACAGCCCTGAGGTGAAGAGCCATATGCTCTACCAGCTGAGCCAGCGAGGTGCGCCGTGAATGATTCTTTTAATGTGCTGTTGGATTTTGTTTGCTAGTATCTTATTCAGGATGTGTGCATCCATGTTCATCAGGAATGTTGGACTGTAGTTCTCTTAAAAATTTTTTTTTAAATGTTTTTTGAGAGAGAGAGAGAGAGACGTGAGCAGGGGAGAGTCAGAGAGAGAGGGAGGCACAGAGCTGTCAGCACAGAGCCCGATGTGGGGCTCGAACCCATAAATCGTGAGATCATGACCTGAGCCGAAGTCGGACTCTTAACCGACTGAGCCACCCAGGCGCCCCTGTAGTTCTGTTTTTTTTCAGTGGAGTCTTTATCTGATTTTGGTATCAGGGTAATGCTGGCCTCATAGAACAAATTTAGAAGTGTTCTTCCTTTCCTACTTTTTGGAATAGTTTGAGAAAAAATAGGTATTAACTCTTCCTTAAATGTTTGGTAGAATTTGCCTGTGAAGCCATCTGGCCCTGGGCTTTTGTTGGGAGTTTGGTGCTTACTGATTCAGTTTCTTTGCTAGTTACTGGTCTGTTCAAGTTTTCTAGGTTCTTCCTGTTTCAGTCTTGGTAGTTTACGTGTTTCTAGGAATTTATCCATTTCTTCCAGGTTGTCCAATTTGTCGGCATACAGTTTTTTATAATCTCTTAAACTTGCATTTCTGTGGTGTTGGTTGGTCTTTCTCCTCTCTCGTCTGTGGTTTTATTTATTTGTGTCCTCTCTCTTCCCTTTTTGGTAAGTCTGGGTTGAGGTTTATTAATTCTATTTGATTTTTTTTTTCCCCAAAGAACAAGCTCCTGGTTAATGGATGTGCTCTATTGTTGGGTTTTTTTGTCTTGTTTTGTTTTCTTGCGTTTTAGTTTCTGCGTCCTTCATTTCTGCTCTAACCTCTATCATTCCCTTCCTTCTGCTGGCATTAGGCTTCACTTTTCCTTTTTCTAGCTCTTTTGGAGTAAAGTTAGGTTATTGAGATGTTTCTTGCTTCTTAAGGCCTGTATTGCTATATATTTCCCTCCTAGGACTGCTTTTGCTGCATCCCAAAGGTCGTAGGGCCTTATATTTTCATGTTTTTTTTGCTCTTTGATTTCCTGGGGGGCCCTTCATTGTTTAGTAGCATGTTGTGTAACCTCCGTGTATTTGTGCTCTTTCCAGATTTTTTCCTGTGGTTGATTTCTAGTTTCATAGCACGGTCAGCAAAGGTGTGTGCTATGATTTCAGTCTTTTTGTATTTGTTGAGGCTGATTTGTCACCTGATTTGTGATGTATTCTGGAGACTGTCCCATGTACACTTGAAAAGAATGTGGGTTCTGTTTCAGGATGGCATGTTCTGAGTATATCTGTTAAGACCATCTGGTCCAGTGGTCGCTCAAAGCTATTGTTTTCTTGTTTGCTTTCTGTTTAGGTAATCGGTCCATTGATGGAAGCGGGTGTCAAAGTCCCCTAGTATTATTTTGTTATGATCAGTTGGTTCCTTTATGTTATTAATTGTTTTACATATTTAGGTGCTCTCATGTTGGGTGCACAAATACTTACAGTTGTCATATCTTCTTGTTGGACTGTCCCCTTTATTATGATGTAATGCCCTTCTTTATCTCTAGTTACTAGTTATCTCTATTCTTTGTTTTAAAGTCTAGTTTGGGGCTCCTTCGTGGCTCAGTTGGTTAAGCGTCTTGAGTCTTGAGTTTTGGCTCAAGTCAGGATCTCACAGTCGTGAGATCGAGCCCGGCATGGAGCCCGTGTAAGATTCTTTCTCTCTCTTTTTCCACATCCCCCAGAAAGGCTAGTTTTCTCGATATAAGTATTGCTATTCCAGCTGGCCCTTGGCACCCATTTGCACGTAGCAATACATTCAGCTTGAACCAGCTGTAGGTTCCTTCCACCATGATCCTACATGATTAATATCCGCTCCCACACATACACTCTAGATTTATTTCTCTGTAAGTTAGAAAAAACAAGTAATTCCTTTGGTGTATTGAGCGCCTCTGCATGGGTTATATCGTGTACCTTGCCTTGGGGGCCTGTTATCCTTTTTTTCTTAAAAAAATTTTTTTCTAATTTATTCTTGAGAGACAGAGAACAAACGGGAGGGTCAGAAAGAGAGGGAGATATAGAATCTGAAGCAGCTCCAGGCTCTGAGCTAGCCGTCAGCACAGAGCCCGATGCGGGGCTCGAACCCACGAACCGTGAGATCATGCCCTGAGCCGAAGCCGGACGCTTAACTGACTGAGCCACCCAGGCGCCCCTTTTTAATTTTTATTTATTTATTTATTTTTAAATTTTTAATGTTTTATTTATTTTTGAGAGAGACAGAGACAGAGAATGTGTGGGGAGGGGCAGAGAGAGGGAGACACAGAATCCGAAACAGGCTGTAGGTTCTGACAGTTCAGAGCCTGATGTGTGGCTCAAACACCTGAACCAGCAGATCCTGACCTGAGCTGAAGTTGGGTGCTTAACTGACTGAACCGCTCGAGTGCCCCAGGGGCCTCTTATCTTTAAATATAATCATATTAGCCAATTCCAGAGACTCCAGAATCAGTTGAGAAAACTCATCTTTAAGATTTTATTCCTTTGTTTGATTTAATTTTATTTTAGAGCAAGCATGCGAGCAGGGGAGAGTGGTAGAGGGAGAGAGAGAATCTTAAGCAGGCTCCACACTCAGTGTGGAGACCGTTGCAGGGTTCAATCTCCTGATTAAGGACCATAACCTGAGCCAAAATCAACAGTCATACCCTCAGCTGATGGTGACTGAGCCACCCAGGTATCCTAAGATTTTACTCCTTTAAAACCACTCTTGGTACCAATATTTGTATTAGCTTATGTTCTTTTTTTTTTTAATGTATATTTATTTTGAGAGAATGAGAGAGTGAGCAGGCGAGGGGCAGAGAGAAAGAGAGGAAATCCCAAGCTGACAGTACAGAGCCCAACACAGGGCCCGATCTCATGACCGTGAGATCATGACCTGAGCCGAAGCCGGACACTTAACTGAGCCACCCAGGTGCCCCCATACGGTAGTACTATACCTGATAAGGGGTTAATATCCAACATCTACAAATAACTCTTACACCTCGAGGGCAGTAAAACAAATAACCCAGTGTAAAAAAAAAAATGGGCAAAGGAATTGAAAAGACAGTTTTCCAAAGAAGATGGACCAAAGGCCGCCAAGTACTGGAAAAGACGCTCACCTTCGCTAGTCATTAGGGAAAATGTAAATTAAAGCCACAGCGAAAGACCACGTCACGCCTGTTAGAATGGCCGGCACCAGAAAGACCAGCGATCACCCATGTGGCGCAGAAGTGGACCACAGGGCGCTCGTCTGCATAGCTGGGGGGTTACCAGCGGGGGTTCTTAAGTCGACTAGAGGATGAATGTCACCCGGCCAGGCGACAGTCAGCACTCTGGAAACCCCAGCAAAGGGAGTGACGGCAAGCACTTGCAACACGTAGATCTACAATAGAAGACGAAGGCGGACGTGGGAATCGGGGTGGCAGACAATGCCCACGCGGACGGCACCCGTGCCCACGAGGCAGATATAACGCAGCTTGAGAAGAAATGGAATCCGCTTACTGACGTCCAGGCCGGTGGAGGACCTGGCGGGACGTGAACAGAAGCCCAGTAATGATCCAGACGGTGACCCGCTGGATGAGGAGACAGAGAAATATCCAAAAGGGAGGAGTACAGAGAAAACAACTAGAACAAATATGCGGCCTAAAGTTATAAAAATGACAGAATATGGATCTCATGAAAACGCAGCATAGAAAACCAGATATGTAATCGTAAAATCTTACGATGCCCGGAAGAAAGGATAGCCTGGGAGCGGTGTCCTAGGGTCCACATCTTGGTTTCTAGGACTATGATTTAATAAAAATCACCCAGGGTTCTGGGAGCGAGCACTGATTTTAGGATCGGGAGGGGGTACAGGCCTACCTCCTCCGGTTGCGCTTCATTTATCGTGCTTTGCGCGCGCCGCATTCGTTACAAAGTCAGGCTCTGTGGCCGCCCTGCGTCAGGCAGGTCTTCACACCATTTTTCCAACAGCATTTGCTCACTTCATATCTCTGTGTCACTCTTGGGCAATTCTTGTATTTCATACTTTATTTCTTAAATTTTTATTTTAATGTTTGTTTATTTTTGCAAGAGAGAGGACAAGCAGGGAAGGGGCAGAGAAAGAGAGAGAGGGAGAAACAAAATCCGAAGCAGGTTCCAGGCTCTGAGCTGTCAGTCAGCACAGAGCCTGATGCAGGACTTGAACTCACAAACTGCAAGATCATGACCTGAGCCGAAGTTGGTTGCGTAACCAACTGAGCCACCCAGGCGCCCCTGGAGGATACCTTTTGATGCTAAAGACTACGTTTCATGACAAAGATACAACACTTCCGAATAGAACGTATCTCATGGATACATGTGGAAGACAGTGCTCTGTTACACGGTTTTCTTAAGTCACATGACGTTCACAAAAAGCCTATACTAAAAGGGAATAAAAAGAGCAACATTTCCATGCAGACATATCAATCTTCTCAGATGACAATGCAAAATAAAACACTTTAAAAGTACAAATAGGGGAGCCTGGGTGGCTCAGTCAGTTGGGCATCTGGCTTCGGCTCAGCTCATGATCTCACAGTTCATGAGTTCAAGCCCTGTGTCGGGCTCTGTGCTGACAGCTCAGAGCCTGGAGCCTGCTTCGGATTCTGTGTCTCCCTCTCTCTCTGCCCCTCCCCTGCTCATGCTCTCTCAAAAATAAATAAAACATTAATTTTTTTTAATTTAAAAGTTCTTGTGTTCTGAAACTTAGGCCATATCTTATATATACCTTTCCCATTTTCCAATATAATGTTGGTGCCTTTTTTTAAATTATTATTTTTGAGAGAGAGAGAGAGAGTGAGTGTGTGTGTACAAGCGAGGGAGGGGCAAGTGAGAGAGGGAGGTACAGAATCTGAAGCAGGCTCCAGGCTCGGAGCTGTCGGCACAGAGCCCGATGTGGGGCTTGAACCCACAAACTGTCAGATCATGACCTGAGCTGATGTCGCACGCTCAACCCACTGAGCCACCCACGTGCCCCATAATCCTGCTGTTGTAACGCAGTTTTATGGCTCAGCGGTACAGATAACAATGGTGGGCATTAAAGGTCATTAGTAAGGTGCCTTCTGGTCAGAAATGTAGTCTCCAAGGAGGGTCCGTAGGAAGCCAAGGTCATTTTTCAAATGGAGAAAAGTTCTCAGTAGTGGGCGTTGTGAAATTTTAGGGGTCTGCCCTGTGAGTCTCCTCTTGGCGGTTCCCTAGGTTCCCTACAGCACCCTCTAATCCACCATCGGATCTGTGTAATAGACCAAATGGAAGCGCACCGCCCTGCAACACGGACACGATGCAGAACTTTCTCTCTTCTGGTTCACGCGAACACCTGGCATTCGCACGTGGCTCCCAGGAAGTAAGTCTGAGTGGCAGGCTCAGATTTTTTTTTTTAACGTTTGAGAGAGAAAGAACGAGCAGGGGAGGGGCAGAGAGAGATGAAAAGAGAGAATCCGAAGTGGGCTCCATGCTTGGTGCGGAGCCCGATGCGGGGCTCGATCCCAAGACCGGGAGATCGTGACCTGAGCTGATTTCAAGAGTCGGACGCTCAACTGACTGAGCCACCCAGGCGATCCCAGGATCAGATGTTGTTTATGGGGGTGTCCATAATGTCAGCCTTCCCACTGACCTCGATACCGAGCCGTCGAGGGCAGTGCAGAGCGCGGCAGCTCGTCCCCCGAACTGCAGGTGCTGTTTCATCCTGTTCTCAGCTGAAGCTAGGAAAAAATCCACAAACGTACACGGCCCATCCACGTAACATTTACACCCCGACATCCGATACGCGTGTGTCTGCGCCCTGGGCTGACGTAGTTGACGTCTTACGACCTCGCCCTAAGACAAGGTGGTAAACGGACACCGTTGTGCCTGCCAAGTAAAGGCAGGTGGGTTCTGATGAGCAGTCCTGGTCGGGCGAGCAAACAGCAGGTGCCGTGTGAAAGGGGGGCCTTCGTGCGCCCCAGGAACTGTACCACACTGGGGGAACAGCTGTTTTTACCATCACAGGCTATTTGAGTGTGTGATAGTCTCCCCTCTTTCCGTGGTTTTGTTAACAAGCAAACGCGAATTAAAAAAGAAAGTGGTAAGGGGCGCCCGGGTGGCTCAGGGGGTTAGGTGTCTGACTCTCGGTATCAGCCCAGGTCACGATCTCACAGGGCGTGGGATCGAGCCTCGCTTCCGGTTGTGCGCTGGGTGTGGAGCCTGCTTGAGATTCTTGCCTGCTTGAGATTCTCGCCCGCTTCCTCTGCCCCTCTCCTGCTCACCTGTGTGCACGCTCGCTCGCTCCTTGTCAAAATAAATAAATAAATACTACGCAAAAAAGTTGGTTACCCGGATCAGGTAGGTCTCTGATGGAACTTACCTCTGCAGGTCCTCCCCGGACGAGGTTACTTCTGGGTTACTATCTGGGCTGGGCAAACAGATCAAGAAGTGTCCATTTAGCCTTTCCCACCAAAATGTGCCTCACCAAGTGTGTTAGGAAACCAACGCAGGTATTTTGCCAGTTAATAAGTCCATCTATATTTTTATTTAACAATTTCTAAATACTTATTTTTGAGACAGAGCGTGAATAGGGGAGGGTCAGAGAGAGAGAGAGAGGGAGACACAGAATCCGAAGCAGGCTCCAGGCTCCGAGCTGTCAGCAGAGCCGGATGTGGGGCTGGAGCCGACGAACCACAAGACCACGCTGTCATCGCAGAGCCTGCTCTGGATCCTCCGTCTCCTTCTCTCTCTGTTCCTCCCCCTCTCACCCCCCCCTTTCTTGGTCTCAAAAATAAATGAACATAAGTGAAAAAAAATCTCATACCCAAAGGCTATTCTGTATAATTCCAACTTCGTGATATTCTGGAGAAGGCAAAACTTGGAGGCAGTAAGTTCCAGGGGATGCCACAGATTTGAAAAACGGGAGTAGGGAGTTGGTAGGTAAGTAGGTGACACAGAGATTTTTTGGATAGTGAATGGTATCTAGAAAATGTGGTAATTGTGTATATATGACATCATGCATTTGTGAAAATTCATAGAAGTATACAACACAAAGAATGAACTATAATGTAAACTGTAGACTTTAGTTAATAATGTACCAGTATTGGTTCACGAATTAGAACAAATGCGCCGCACGAATGCAAAATGTTAGAAATGGAGGAATTGTGTGCAGAGGAAAGGGGGGGGGGAGGCTTCTTGTCTATGATATTATCAAGTGTGATGTTCATGATCAAGTTGAGGAGGTTCCATTCTATTTCTAGAATATCAATAGTTTTTTAAAATTAAAACAACTTATTTTTAGAGTGTGAGTTGGGGAAAGGCAGAGAGAAGGAGAGAGCGAGAGAGAGCGAGCGAGCGAGCGAGCGAGAGAGAATCTTAAGCAGGCTCCGTGCTCAGCATGGAGCCAGATGTGGGGCTTGATCCCTTAACCCTGGGATCATGACCTGAGCTGAAATCAAGAGTTGGACACTCCAACTGAGCCACCCAGGCACCCCAATACTTTTTAAAAAATGTTTACTTCAGAGAGAGAGAGCATGAGCAGGGGAGGGTCAGAGAGAGAGGGAGACACAGAATCCGAAGACAGGCTCCAGGCTCTGAGCTGTCAGCACGGAGCCCGACGCGGGGCTCGAACCTATGAACCATGAGATCATGACCTGAGCCAAAGCTGGACGCAACGGACTGAGCCACCCAGGTGCCCCTCAATTTGCTAATATATTATTGAGGGTTTTTGCATTTAGGTTCATTAGAATGTTAATCCGAATCTTTTATTAAAATGTCCTTAATAACAAAATCTGGTTTTGGTATTAAAGTAATTGTGGCTTCTCAAATAACTTAGGGAGCGTTCCCTCTGTTTCTAGTTTGTGGAAAAGAATGAAGAGAATCGATATAATTCTTCCTTAAATGTGTATTAGAATTCACCAGTGAGTTCATCTGGGCCTGGTGCTTTCTTTTTTTGGAAGGTAATTAGTTATTGATCCAATTACTTTAATAGTCACAGGTCTGTTCAGAACTGTGTGTGTGTGGGGGGGGGGGTTGGTAAAATGTGTCTTTCAAGAAATTGGTCCAGTTGACTTAGGTTATCAGATTTGTGGGCATGGAGCGGTTCCTTTGTTATTCCTTTAATTCCCATGTAATGAGCTGTGATGGCCTCTCTTTCATTTATGATATTAACAATTTATTTTCTCTTCTTTTTTTCTTAATTATCCTGCTTAGAGCTTTATCAATATAATTGATTTTTTTTCTTTTCAAATAAACATCTTTGGGGCACCTGGGCGGCTCAGTCAGTTGAGCATCTGACTTTGGCTCCGGTCATGATCTGATAGTTTATGGGTTCCAGCCCCAGGTCAGGCTCTGTGCTGACAGCTCAGAGCCTGGAGCCTGCTTCAGATTCTGTACCCTCACCTACCCTACCCTGCTTGTGCTGTCTCTCAAAAAAATAAACATAAATATTTTATTTATTTTTCTCTACTGATTTCCTGTTTTCAACTTCACTGGTTTGGGTTTTATTTCTTTTGACTGTTCTTTCTCTAGTTTCCAAAAGTTGGGGATTACATTATCTTCTTTTCTGATGTGTGCATTCAAGTGCGATCAGTTTCTCCCCAAGCACTGCTACTAACTGCATACTACGTGTAAGTGTGGGATAGATTTCCATTTTCCATCAGCTGCAATTTGTGTGTGTGTGTGTGTGTGTGCGCATTTAAAGTAATCTCTGCACCCAAAGTGGGGCTCAAACTCATAATCAATCAAGAATCACATTCTCTTCTGACTGAGCCAGCCAGGCGCCCCAGATGAGGTATGTGAAGTGTGTAGCTCAGTCTTCCATATTTGGTGGTTTTCCAGCTCTTCCTTTCTGCTACGGATTTCTAGTTTGAATCCATTGTGGTCTGAGAGCATACTTTGTAGGGCTTCTAGTCTTAATTGTTTTACAGGTGTGTTTGATGGCCCAGAATACAGTCTCTCCGGTACATGTTCCACGTTACTTGGAGATGAATGTTTATCCTACTGTTGTTGGATGAAATCATCTATAAATATAGAAGACCAGTTGATTGATGGCTCGTCTCTCTCCAACAATATGTTTACCAATTTTCTGCCTGCAAGACCTGTACTTCCTGACAGTGATGTTGTAATTGTGGGCTTGTCTATCTCACCATGCAGTTCTGTACATTGCACATCAGTTACTTTGACGGTCTGTTGTTTGGCACATATATACTAAGGTGTATTGGGTCTTCCTGGAGAATTGGCACATTCACTACTATGTGAGGCTCCTCTTTCTCCCAGATAATCTTCCTTGTTCTGAAGTTGGCTTTGTGTGAAACTAACAGTTTAAAATCCATAGCCCAGTCATTCAAAGTCTCTCCTGTACCTAAGTCTTGTTTTGATGATTGTTTTCAGCTTCTCAGAATGTGTTTTCTCTTCCCTTTCAGTATGCCTTCCAACTTTTGGTCAAAAGCCAGACACGATGTATCAGTTAATAAGATTTGGGGGAAACTGTCTTTAATGGGAGGTTTTATGTGTTCTTGAATAGGAGGAAGATGTGTAACTGTCGGTATCAGGGCTTCAGCATTCTCCAGTGTCCTTGTACTTTTCTTCCCAGTGTGTTTGGGTATCCAAGCAACTCAATCTGTTTGTTTCTTTAGTTTTGAGGAGGGGAGGGGCAGAGAGAGAGACACAGAATCCGAAGCAGGCTCCAGGCTCCGAGCGGTCAGCACAGAGCCTGACATGGGGCTTGAACTGAGGAACCACAAGATCATGACCTGAGCCAAAGTCAGATGCTCAACTGCCTGAGCCACCCAGGGGGCCCCCAGCAATCCAATCTTAAGTAGAGTTTGTGTCTTGCAGCGGTCCGTTTTAGTCCACATATTACACTGGGGCCCTGCCGATGTGATGTATGGTACTTGGGAGGGAAAATGTTCTATTACGTTCTCATGAAGCTGGTGATGTTTTGATGGCACAGAATCCCTGGACTATGAAAATCAGAAAAGATTTGTGGCCTTTATCCCTCCCCTTTTGTCAAAGAGGAAAGATGAAGAGGGCTGGAGTCGTCTGATGGTTCCTTCCCCAATCAGATAAAGCTTTGTCAAATTAGTTTTCTCCGGAGGATAGCTTCAGTGATAGCGAACAGAATGCAATGTGTATATATCAAAACATTTCTTCCTGCTTTCACATGAAGCATGAAGCAATTAAAAACATTTTTTAATGTTTTATTTTTGAGAAAGAGAGAGACAAAGGATGGAGGGGGAGGGACAGAGAGACAGGGAGACACAGAATCAGAAGCAGGCTCCAGGCTCTGAGCTGTCAGCACAGAGCCCGACATGGGGCTCGAACCCACAAACGTGAGATCATGACCTGAGCCAGAGTCGGAGGTTTAACCGACTGAGCCACCCTGGCGCCCCTAAAAACATTTTTTTTAATGTTTCATTTTGAGAGAGAGAAACAGCACAAGTGGGAGAGGGGCAGACAGAGAGGACAGAATCTGAAGCAGGCTCCAGGCTCTGAGCTGTCAGCACAGAGCCTGACATGGGGCTCGAACTTGCAAACTGTGAGATCATGACCTGAGCGGAAGCCGGACGCTCAACCGACTGAGTGACCCAAGCTACCTGAGGCAATTTTTTTTTTTCCCCTGATCTTCATGGTGAGAACCTGGTTTGGCTCCTGCGGGAAGGATTTATGAATTGTGGGGAGCCCCAGCTCCCCAAACCACTTAATTCTCAAGGGAGTCTATGCTCGAGCAACTGCCGCCTTCCAGTGTGTGTTCCTCCAGGCCAGGGGCCGGGATGGCTCCTCCCAGCTTATTACTCAGGCACTTTGGGAAAGTAGCGCGGATCTAAGTGGGGTCAGGCGGCTGGAGTAAAGGGGGAAAAGCAGGTAGAGCCTTGAATGTGTCAAGGAGTTGAGCTGTGGGTTGTACAGCTGTGAGCTGTAGTCAGACGTCAAAGATGTAGTCAGTGTCTTTATTAAAGTTCACACCCTGATGACTGTTGACTCAGTTATGCCACATCGCATTGATACAAATTTGAATTTGAATTATGAATTTTAAAAGCCATGGGAAGAACACAAGCAATGTGTTATAATCAAGATGAGGAATGCGTGGGGCACCGGGGGGCTGTCAGTCAAGCATCTGACTCTTGGTTTCGGCTCAGGCCATGATCTCCTGGCTCATGAGATCAGGCCCTGCTTTCTGGGCTCTGTGCTGACAGTGCACAGCCTTCCTGGGATTCTCTCACCCTCTCTGTCTCCGCCTCAAAATACATAAACATTAAAAAAGAGAGACAAGTAAACCTTGAGAAACATTAGAATCTAGTCATCCCAAGGTTTTGGGAGAGATCAGGAATATCATGTCAGTAGGCTTCCAGCGCTCTGTCTAGGTATTTTAGTTAATGTTATTGGCTATTGTCATCTGTTGTCTCCTATGTTGTTGTTGGCGGCACTTTGCCAGTGTTGTCTACCCACGTGCAGCAAGCGACCCCTTCTCTCTGC
Organism: Helogale parvula; assembly: GCA_004023845.1. Classification (NCBI taxonomy): domain Eukaryota; kingdom Metazoa; phylum Chordata; class Mammalia; order Carnivora; family Herpestidae; genus Helogale; species Helogale parvula. Next base: position 112,573 of record PJEM01005106.1, on the reverse strand, counting down.
CTGGCCAGTCAGGAGTCCCAAGCCAAGTAGTCACTGTGACAGCTGCCAGTTTTCCTCCATCCACAGCATCTAATGCATTAACTGTCTGGGGTGGGTGCTTAGAGCATTTTGGACATTTTCTGACTGGGATCCATGATGGGAGTCTGTTGAACGACATCACACATGCCCAGGACATTGACAGTGGCTCCCACGACGATGAGTGCAGTTGGCACGAAGATATCCAGGTGTGCTGCAATGGCCCTGGGGCTGTGAAAGAGGGAGCCCAAACTGAAATGGTGACACGCAGGGTACAGAGTACAGGTGGTGCAGGAGGAAGGGCCAGGGGCGGGATGGAAGAGTGTTGGCTACTGGGCACTATTGTAATGACAAAGGTCCTCGAAAATGATCACTCGGACATGAATGTCCGGTAATAGGACAGCAAACATGATGACAAAAACGAAGTCATGGGGCCCCAAACGGAGGGCTGAATCTGATGCCTGAACAGCAGAAAGACCCATTTAGAAAACCTCAAGGTTTGTCTGAGCCATTCTGGCCTCTGTGAGGGCTGTAGCCTGAGCTTATAGGAGGCAAGCCCCACCCTGACTGGAGGGGAGGTGGGCAGGAGGATGGGCGAATAAATAGGCAAGGCCCCAGGGAACTGCCTTTTTCAAGGGTCCAGTGTTGTGCTTTTTTTTTTTTAATTTTCCCCTTTCTTTTTTTGAGGAGTTGACCACGCCAGTGTCTGGAGTGTCTCAGTTCTTGCATTTCGGTTTCATCAGTGGCATGTCTGTTAGGGTGAGTAATGTCTCTGAGGACCTAACATGGTCTGATCATAGCAAGCAGCCCTGCATAGGAGATAAGGGGCCGTATACACTCTGATCTATCGGCTATAACCCCCTCCTCAGCCTGGGAATTCTGTCCACTGTTTATGTTACTGGTGGTGTGATTTTTTTTTTTCCACAACAGGTGCACTGGTCACTGTTTTAACCAAGTCAGAGGAAGTCCTGTGCCTTTGGCCTAGGGCTTTAGGGTAGAGGGGTCCCCATGGTTTCGTATTTCATGGGCACACGGGGCCAAGTTTAATATCAGGTTAAGATGTCAGTAGGAGTCTCTGAAATTTGAGTTAATTTATTGCCCCAAGTACTGAAATAAGCCTCTGTAGTTGGAAGTTTATGGATGTAGAGTTAGCGGGGACGTTGATTTGTGCCTGCATAATTGTGAGTCAGGACATTCCCAGAGTTCTTTATTCCGAAGGGGGCGCCCCTGGATCAGGGGTTGTTTCTGGTGGTGGGACCAGACAGAGGGTGGTTGGCAATGGTCAGAGGATGTATAAGCGTGTGCAGGCGAGGCGGACTCGCGGCCGGCACACCCTGTAGCGCCAGCACGACGCGAACTGGAGGAGCTGAGCTGATGGCCGGGTGGTCTTGGCCCAGGTATGGCCCATTTGATCTGGGGACAGGAAGTGTCTCTGCGGTTGACTTACTTCCTCAGGTGTGATGATGGCACACGGTCCGTCGAGAATATGAACTCTCCCAGTCATTCATGGGATCCCAACAGACTCCCCAAATGGCCAATGAGGCTACAAGGGGGGTGGCCTTCTCGAGAACCATCACATCATTTGGAGGACAGGGGAACACGCATTCTCTCGGGGGTGGGACATCCCAGAAGGCCCAGTTTTTCCTGTCTTGTTGGTACCAAGATCTTTTCAATGAGGAGGTCTCTGTGGCAAAGTAAGCCTGCACTCGGGACGCAAGGCAAAAGGAAAGGCCGGCCGCACTGGACCCTCAGCGCAGGGCCCGCGAGAGCCTCCACTTCCAGCAGGGCCGAGTCCTGCGCGCAGGAGCTGCTCCCTGCTGTCAGTGTGCACACTGTACTCCGGTAAGGGGCACCCGCTGGCAGTCGGTTAAGCGTCCGGCTTCAGCTCAGATCATGATCTCACGGTTTGTGAGTTTGAGCCCCGCATCGGGCCCTGTGCTGACAGCTCAGAGCCTGGACCCTGCTTCGGATTCTGTGTCTCCCTCTCTCTCTGCCTTTCCCCTGTTCATGCTCTGTGTCTCTCTCAGAAATAAACATTAAGAAAATTTGAAATAAATAAAAGTTAATGTTTTAAGAAACATTTTAATACACATTGCTTTTAATCACGTACGCACGAACATACTGGAAGCCACGCTGAGGAACTGCACGGAGCTGTGAGCGAGGGGAGGCGGGAGGCGCCCGGCCCCCAGGGAAGGGCCAGCCCCGCCCACGGCCCTCCTGGCTGGCCTCGCTGGAGCGGCCATGGGGGAGTCGGGAGTCCCTGGGCCCCGGTGGTGGTAGAACAAGGTGTTTGCTGTGCAGATGAGACCTTCCGGGACTATGATCGAGAGGAGAGGAGGGTCTGAGCATCGGAGAAGACTCCCAACCATGAAAGTTCAAACTAGTTGCCTGGTGGTCACATGGGGCCTTGCAGGAAAATCTAGACCGTGATGGACCTTTCATGTGGACCGTGGGAAGGGACCTGTGGACACCTGTACCCCGGAGAAAATGGAATCAGGCAGGCAGCTGGCTCTGCGGACGCTCCTGATGAGCAGGGAAGGGGTCGGGACAGCAGGCGGCACGTGGGTACCTCCAAGGTCCACACACCCGTCCGTCTCTCCCGCACGGTGGCTCTGAGACCCACCGCCTCTGGCACCGCCTTCCCGCTCCCCCACAGGGGAGGCCGCAGGTAAATTCTAACAGGGAGCCACAAAGGAAGCATATTCTAGAAAGGGCCACGTTACCCAGGGGACAAAATAGAATTTAAGGGTGCTTATCTCCAATTCTGCCTTTTATTATTCAGCGGTCAGTCTGTCTGAACGTGATGTGGAGTATTCAGGCTCCAGCCAGAAGGGATGACAGAAGGAATGGACATCAGGCGACGTGATAAACTCTGCACGTCTACAAATGTAGGCTGTCTGTTTAAGGACAGGGAAAATGGGATAAGGCTCTGCTGGCCAAAACCAAGAGCGGGTTTCTCACAAGAGAGACGGAATGTGTGATGGGTAAGGGAAGGCCAGCAGGAAAGTCCCAGCAAATCCCAAAATGTCGCGGACCCGTGACTCAATGGAAACGTGATATAAACATTAAACCGACTCGCACAGTTAGAAGCCACTTCGCATCACCCCGGGTCAAACAAGCTCAAAGCTGGAGAGAAGTCCGCGCTGCTGCTTACGGAGAGCACAGGTACCTGCGAACCGCAGCACCGTCGCTTAGCAAGTGTCCACAGGACGCCCTCGGCTCTGTGTCCATTGTGGGAAGGAAGCAGTAAGTGTCCACGGTCCGTCGAGCCACCGTAGGGTGAGGCGCTGAGCACGGCAGTATGTTTATAGCTTCTCTGAGGAATCTCTCATGTTACAGTTTCCTGGAATGTCACACATGGACTGGTTTGTACCGGGCTTGCTATATTTACTGGGTTTCTTTCCGGGGGGCGGGGTTCACACGTGAGGACGAGTGTCAGGTGTCTTTCTCCACACGGCTCACCCGTCAGGAGGTCTCTCTTCGGTATGAGCTCTTTCGTGCCTTCGGAAGGAGCTGGGGCGGCCGAAGGCCTTCCCGCACGCCTGGCACTCGTAGGGCTTCTCTCCCGTGTGGGTTTTCTCATGGGTCCGAAAGGACATGTAACAACTGAAGGCTCTGCCACACTGCTTGCACGCGTAGGGCTTCTCGCCCGTGTGAGTTCTTTCATGTATGCGAAAGGAACTGGGGAAATCGAAGGCCTGGCACTCGTAGGGCCCTTCGCCGGTGTGCGTGATCATGTGCGTGCGGACGCTCGAGGGAGAGATGAAGGCCTTCCCGCACTCCTTACATTTATAGGGCTTCTTGCCCATGTGCTTTCTCACGTGTCCCTGGAAGGTCGTCCGGTAGATGAAGGCTTTCCCGCACTGCTTGCACGCGTAGGGCTTCTCGCCCGTGTGCGTCCTCTCGTGGGAGCGAAACGCGCTGGGGCAGACGGAGGCCTTCCCGCACGCCTGGCACTTGTAGGGCCTGTCGCCGGTGTGCGTGATCATGTGCGTGCGGACGCTCGACACAGAGATGAAAGCCTTCCCGCACTGCTTACACCCATACGGCCTCTCTCCGGTGTGGATCCGCTCGTGGACCCGCAGGCCCAGCGGGGAGCTGCAGGCCTTCCCGCACCGCTCACACGCGGGCTGCCTCCCCGCCGTGTGCGTCCGCTCCTGCCTCCGGAAGGTGCTGGGGCAACGGAGGGCCTTCCCGCACCGCCTGCACTCGGGCTTCTCTCCGCTGTGGTTCCTCTTGTGGATCAGCAGGCCCAGCGGGGACCTGAGGGCCTTCCCGCACCGCTTATACGGATAGGGCCTCGCTCCGCTGTGAGTCCTCTCGTGGGTCTGCAGTGACGTGGAGCGGCTGACAGCCGTCCCGCAGTCCCTGCATCTGTAAGGCCCGTCTCCGGTGTGAGCTGCCATGTGTCTCCCGAAAGCCGTGAGCCACGCGAACGCGCTCCCGCATTCCTGGCAGCCGTAGGGCTCCTCTCCAGCGTGAGTCCTCTCGTGTCTGTGCACAGACCTGCGGTAACTGAAGGCTTTCCCGCACTCCCTCTTCACACGCGTGAGGCTCATCCGGCTTCTGTCCAGTGTGGGACCTGACGTGCCGGCCGCGGGATGACTGGCGCGCAGGCTCTCCCGTTCAGATTGGGAGCTGGAGGCCGGCCGGCGGCTTCTCCACAAGGACGACCTTCCGGCGGCTTTGCCTGCGCAGGAGTTTTCTTGTTCAGCTGAAGATGTGGAATCTGGCTGATGGCTTCTCCCCGCTGACAACTCCCTTTGCTTTCACAAGGTTTTTCTATCACAGGACTTCTGTAAAAGTCGAGACGCATGACTGTTAATCATGTCTCTGTTAATAATCTGTATTAGCAGGCTACTGGAATTATTTTTAAACATTTTTGAGAGGGAGCGTGAGCAGGGGAGGGTAAGGAGATGGGGGTGGGGACAGAGGATCTGAAGTGGGCTCTCTGCCGACAGCAGAGAGGCTGATGTGGGGCTTGAACTCACGAACTGGAAGATCATGACCTGAAATGGAGTCAGACACTTACCGACTGAGCCACCCAAATTTAATTAGAATTACATTTTTATAATTCACAGCAAAATGAAGGTTTCCTGAGGTGCCTGGGTGGCTCAGTCAGTTGGTCATCCGACTTTGGCTCAGGTCATGATCTCAGGGTTTGTGAGTTTGAGTCCCACATTGGGCTCTGTGCTGACAGCTCAGAGCCTGGAGCCTGCTTCAGGCTCTGTGTCTCCTTCTCTCTCTGCCCCTCCCCTGCTCACACTCTATCTCTCTCAGAAATAAACATTAAAAAATCTTTTTAAATAAAATAAATAAATGAAGGTTTCATGCCCTTTCTGAACTGGTTGAAAAGCTAATATACTGAACACTCTGTAAAGAGGATCACAGCTATTACGTAAACGGTGATTATTAACATACAGCGTTTCTTCATGCCGTTTCCGAGTGGACAGTTTTGCAAACACTGAACACCCACGTTACACTTAAGTAAATATTTTCAGTGAAAAGAACTGAAGGATAAACTTGAAACTGAATACTTTGGTGGTTAAAAATTCATGACCGTGGCTCCTGGGTGGCTCAGTCGGTTGGGCGACTGACTCTTGGTTTCAGCTCAGGTCGTGATCTCATGGTTTGTTCGTTCAAGACCCTACATCAGGCTCTGCACTGACAGTTGCAGGGTCTGCTTGGGATTCTCTCTTCCCTTTCTCTACTTCCTCTCTGTGTTCTTTCTCTCAAAATAAACAAACTTAAAAAAATTCATGACATCGTAGGAGTCTCGTGTGGGACACTGCTACCTACTGTGTGACTCACCTTGGTTTTCTCCCCTGGGTTTTGCACCTGTCTTCAGTGTCATGATCTCTCCATTTTCTCTCTAAAATTGAGACAGAAAAAAAAAATCCAAATTATTAGACATTATTGAAAAGTGACCAGATTTTAGATCTCTGGTGAGCTCAGCCTTACTAACAGACTCTTTCTCCACATGCCGGTCCGAGGCTGATGAGCCAGAAGTGCATGTTGTCTGATGCCAAAGTTGAGTAAGAAAAAAACATCCTCCCTTTACCTAGGGAGGCCGGGTTTCTGAAGGTTTCCCGCATCACATCTCTACGGAGTTTCTTCTGTGAAGAATCCAGTAAAGCCCACTCTTCCAGGGTGAAGTTCACAGCCATATCCACAAAGGTCACCGAGTCCTAAAACATCCCAGATATGGTGACAGCAGTATGTGGGAGTCTGTCCACACTGGGTATTTTTACTCAGTTTACAGGAAGGTTACGCTGTGATCTCCATTTAAGTCTCGGTCCTCTGTTCACACTTCCTCATGAATTTAACAGTGTCGTGAACACATGCAAATTACTGATGCATTTTTACTGTGATCACTTTAAATGTTACTCTTGTCTAAAGGCAAGGTCTAGAGCACCTCGGACAAATGAGAGAAAGGGCACACAAATGGACCAAGTATTATTTTAACCACACCAGTTCCTTTTGAGAAAAACTCATCGCCCTCTTTATTACCTACCATTGAACTCAGCACTCCATGCTGCATGGGGTCAAGTCTGCATGAGGTTTTAATGAATAAAACACAGCGAAGTGCCGGAAGCTTTGTCTTCTAGTCCCGTCACCAAGCAGGAGTCCAGGCGACCTGCGGAAGCCCACCTTGTAACAAGGGTCCGTTCGCCACATGGGCCGGAGGGGCTCCAGGCCGTCAGGGGGAGCCGGAGGTAGCGGGATGAATGAAAATCCTCCCGTGAGTGAGGCAGCAGCACTTGTGTAGTACTTATTACACTTGGCTCTTTCATTCTCTCTCTGACCCATTTCATGGAGCCTGTAAGTTACTCAGAAGTTAGGGCTCAGATAACCTAGTGTGAAACGACACACTCAAAAGGCCTGACAATTTATATCTCCACAAAAACGCTAGACACACGAGCCTCAGGGCCGCTGCTCCCTTTTTAGGGCACGTACTGAGATGAAAAGGTGCTAGAAGAGCTCTTTTTGGTCAAACTGTAACTGTGGAGTCTGGCCCACGCTGACCTTGAGGAACAGGTTAAGAATTACAGGTTGCGAGGGAGTTCATGGGCGTCCACCATGGTTTGGTTGTGAATCTGTTGACCATCACCAACTATATCCAGGATTCTGCAGTGCCTTCCACCAAAAGAACATTAAATCTCCATCCTCCGAGAGAAGGAGGAAGTTTCCTGACCCGCCACCCTAGAGGCCACGCCCTCAGCTTCTCTCATGTGTGAGCTCCAGTGTGGTGCCCAGAAGCCTAACAGCCTGGACCCGTGTACTGGGGTCCCCAAGTTGATGACCGTACATCCTGGCAACAGGGTATGAAAGAACTGATTCCATTCCTGACGTCTCTGGGAGGAAAGCGGGCCTCTCAAGCAGGATGAAAGGGCTTGAGAGAGCAGGGGAAAGCACGTGGGCTTTTTCTTTTTCGTAATTAGGTTGTGGGTGGACTGAAAGTTTACACACAAGGGCAGGGGCTTCTGTGGCCTGAATGTCTTGCCACTGCCAAAGCAGGAAGCACTAGGCTTTCTCTCTGCCTTGGACAGATGTGGGCCCCAAGAGGAAGGAGGACGAGTGAGCTTCAAAGTCAAGAGCAAACATCAAAAACTGGAGTTAGGATGCAGAAAAATGAACCTGGACCGCTTTCTTACACCTCACACAAAAATGAACTCAAAATGGATGAGAAACCTAAACGTAAGATGGAAGCCATCAAAATCCTAGAGAAGAAAGCAGGCGAAGACCTCTTTGACTTCGGGTGCAGCAACTTCTTACTCAGTAGGTTTCGGGAGGCGAGGGAAACCAAAGCAAAAGTGAACCACTGGGACCTCCTCAAAATAAAAAGCTTCTGCACAGCAAAGGAAACAGCCAGCAAAACTGAAAGGCAGCCAAGGGAAAGGGAGGAGGACTATCAGATCAAGGGCTTGTGTCCAAAATCTGTAAAGAACGTCTCAGACTCCACACCCAAAAACAAATCCAGTGAAGAAATGGGCGAAAGACATGAATACACACTTCTCCAAAGAAGACATCCAGAGGGCTAACAGAAACATGAAAAAATGCTCAAGATCACTCATCAGCAGGAAAATAAAAATCAAAACCAGAAGGAGAGGCCGCCTCACACCCGTCCGAACGGCTAACGTTAACGACGCAGGCAACATCAGACGTTGGGGAGGATGCGGAGAGAGAGGGTCTCTTCTGCACGGCTGGTGGGGGTGCAAACTGGGGCAGCCGCTCTGGGAAACAGCGTGGAGGTTCCTCAAAAAATTAAAAATAGAACCACCATGTGACCCAGCAATTAACTACTGGATATTTATCCAAGGGATACAGGGGTGCTGTTTCAAAGGGGCCCACGCACCCCGATGTTTACAGCAGCGCTATCCACAACAGCCACAGTATGGAAAGAGCCCAGATGTCCATTGATGGGTGAGTGGATGAAGATGATGTAGTATATGTGCAATGGAGTATTACTCAGCGACCAGGAAGAATGTCACTTGCAACAACATATACAGAACTAGAGTATACTGTGCTAAGTGAGATTAGTCAAAGACAAATAGCATGTGACTTCACTAATACGTAGAACTTAAGATACAAAACAGATGAGACATAAGGGAAGGGAAGCAAAAGTAATATCAAAACAGGGAAAAGGACTAAATATATGAGACTCTTAAATACAGAGAACAAACTGAGGGTTGCTGGAGGGGGATGGGCTACATGGGTGAGGGGCACTAAGGAATCTACCCATGAAATCATTGTTGCACTATATGCTAACTAACGTGGAGATAAATTTTAAAAATTAAAAAAAAATTTTTGGTCTTTGAGAGAGAGAGACAGAGTGAACAGGGGAGGGGCAAAGAGAGAGGGAGACACAGAATGCAAAGCAGGCTCTAGGCTCTGAACTGTCAGCACAGAGCCCGGTGTGGGGCTTGAACCCAGAAACCATGAGATCATAACCTGAGCTGAAGCCGGATGCTTAACTGACTGAACCACCCAGGTGCTCCTAAAAAAATTTAAAAATTGGAGTCAGACTCTTGTTTTTTTTTTTTTTTTTGGTCATATAATGAACTAAGCAGCAGTCAGTCCCTCACAAGGAAAAAGCAAAAATCTTAAAATGAACAACTCTTAAATCCATTAGAGTACTGAGGACACAGGGCAAACCAGTACCTTCAAATATCGGAGACAAAAATGAAGCTATTTTGAAATATGCCCAGAATATTTTTAAGTTTGAGAGAAAGTGAGCCCAATGTGGAGATCAAACTCCCAAACCAGGAGAGGTTTGAGCCGAAATCAAGAGTTGGATGCTTAACTAAATGAGCCATCCATGCGCTCCCAGAATATTCTAAACTAAGGCTTGTCCTCAGTTTAGTGAAACAGATTCTTCACTGGGGTAGGAAAAAAACACAATATCCAAGAACTTTGGGAAAATGACAGAGTAAAACACACACAATGGAAAGAACTGATGGAAAAGAAAAGCAGAAAGGAACAGAAAAAAATAAGCGAAGCAAGAATCACTGGATTTCCTGACATTCGTGAGACCAAACTGCAGATCCAGGAAGCTAAGATAACACAAGACATCAAGAGGGGGGAAACCCAACAACAAAAATGAACCTTCAAGCATTATCATTCAAACTGGAGAAAAAGAGAAAAGTGAAAGAAGCCAGAGAGAATAACAAACCTCAGTTACACCGGAACAGGGTTAAGAATTAAACTGGGCTTCTCTCCAAAACTATTTAAACAAGAGACTGGAGGGACGTACTTAAACGGAGAGTAAGGCACCACTGTCCTCCACATGCTGTGTCAAAATTCTTCTTCAAAAATGAGGGAGACAAAGACTCAGATAAAAAATTGAAGAATCTGACACGAGTGTACCTGTTTTGCAAGAAACATGAGAAGAAATTCATCTAGGGGCACCTGGTGGCTCAGTCAGTTGGGTGTCTGACTTCAGCTCAGGTCATGATCTCACAGTTTGAGAGTTCGAGCCCTGAGTTGGGCTCTGTGCTGACAGCTCAGAGCCTGGAGCCTGCTTCCGATTCTGTGTCTCCCTTTCTCTCTGACCCTCCCCTATTCATGCACGTGCGCAATCTCTGCCTCTGTCTCTCTCTCTTTCAAAAATAAACATTAAAAAATTTTTTTCAAATTCGTCAGGAGGTAAGTTAAGGTTAAAGCATTAGGAAGGGCATTACTGAAAGTAAAATACCTCTTGTTTTACTAATTCATACGGCTGAAGTTAATAGTGACAACATATTCAAGGTATTCAGGTATAATTATGATTTCTGGATAGGTGAAAAGAATGACAATGTCACAGGGCGCCTGGGTGGCTCAGTCGGTTAAGCATCCAACTTCAGCTCAGGTCACAATCTCATGGTTCGTGGGTTCGAGCCCCACGTTGGGCTCTGTGCTGACAGCTTGGAGCCTGGAGCCTGCTTCTGATTCTGTGTCTCCTCCTCTCTCTGCCCCTCCCCTGCTTGTGCTGTCTCTCAAAAATAAACCTTAAAAAAAAAATGACCATGTTCCAAGGGCTGGGGAGAACTCAGGGATACTCCGTCGTGAGGCGCTTGTACGACCGGTGAACAGGCGCAGTGCTGACAGGATCTGGGGTGACTGTCAGTGTGCCCAGGAGGCTCCGAGAGACCACACCTGACACGCTGAGAAGAGAGAACATGCTCGATGAAAGGCAATTAGGCGAGAAAAAGGCACCCCAGCAGCAAAAGAGGAGGTGACGTGGTCCATCTGTAGATGACATGACATTCTAGAGATCCTCCTCCACTTGTGACTGTGTGTGGTACTGATGGACCCACTGTAGACTGGAAAGATCTCTACAGTGAAAATGTATTTAACACGCCTAACTTACCGAACGCGGCAGCTTAGCCAGATGGCCTTACGGTAACCTGCAGTCGGGCAGAATCACCTGACACAAAGCCTGTTTTTACCCAAGGGCTGACTATCTCACCTAGTTCACTGAACACCAGACTCAGAAAACAGAGTGGTTGTGTCGGGACAGAAGGGTTGTAAGTGTAGGAATCGTCTGCCCTCACGCTGTGTAGGGACCGGACACTACAGTTTGCTGCCACTGCCCAGCGTCACCAGAGAACACCGCACTGCATGTCGCGAGAACAGGAAAAGATCCAAATTCAAAGTACAGTTTCTAATGCAGGAGTTATGCTTTCTCACCACTGTATAGTCAGAAAATCTTGAGTCGAACTATCGTTAAGTTGGGGACTGTCTGTATATAGACAACCCTAAAAACTCCACCAAAAACCATGTATGGACACAAAACAAATTTAGTACACTTTCAGGATACAATATTAATACACAAAAGTCGGTTAATTCCTATCAGAAACAGAAATTCAATAGCCCACCTTAAAAAAAACTTTAATTAAAAAAATTTTTTTAATGTTTTATTTATTTTTGATACAGAGAGAGACAGAGCATGAGCGGGGGAGGGGCAGAGAGAGAAGGAGACACAGAATCTGAAGCAGGCTTCAGGCTCTGAGCTGTCAGCACAGAACCTGACGCGGGGCTTGAACCCACGAATGTGAGATCTGACCTGAGCTGAAGTCGGAGGCTTAACCGACTGAGCCACCCAGGTGCCCCTTTAATTTTTTAAAGGTATGTTAACAACACCGGAATTAAAATTTTAATTTTAATAACAGGGACACCTGGGCGGCTCAGTCAGTTAAGCACCTGACTCTTGGTTTCGGCTCAAGCCATGATCTCATGGTTTTGTGAATTTGAGCCCCACATCGGGTTCCAAGCTGACAGTGCAGAGTCTGCTTGGGATTCTCTGTCTCCTTCTCTCTCTGCCTCTCCCTAACTTGGGTGGTCATGGTCTCTCTCAAACTTTAAAAAATTTTATATATAAAAAAGGAAAAAACCTGGGAGAAAAAAAAGCAGGGAGCACCTGGGTGGCTCAGAGGGTTCAATGGGGGTGGAGGGGGAGGGAGGGGAAGGAGGAAAAAGAGAACACCAACCAAAAAATCTGGAGGCTAACACTTTCTTATTTCAAACTATGTTAAAATGCTGTAAGAATCAAAACAGAATGGCAGTGGCATAAAAAGAGACACAGATTAACAGAACAGAATAAAGAGTCCAGGGGCGCCTGGGTGGCTCAGTTGGTTAAGCATCTGACTTAGGCTCAGGTCATGATCACAGCGTTCCTGTGTCGGGCTCTGTGCTGACAGCTCAGAGCCTGGAGGAGCCTGCTTCAGATTCTGTATCTTCCCCTCTCTCTGCCCCTCCCCTGTTTGCTCTCTGTCTCTCAAAAATGAATAAATGTTTACAAAAAAACTTAAAAAAAACAGAATAGAGTGTCCAGAAATAAACCCACACTTCACTGTCCATTAAGTTATAACAAAAGAGACAAACATGTACAGCGGGGGACAGGGCAGTCTCTTCACGAAGCGGTGCCGGGGATTCTGGACCACTTTCTTCCACAACATACACAAATCAATTCAAAACGGATTAAAGACTTGAGTGTGAGACATGAATCCACAAACTTCCTACGAGAAAAGAGCTGGTGAGCTCCTTGACATCCGTTTGGAGATGACTTTTTAGATCTGATAACGAAATAGTGGGACTGTATCAAACTAAAAAGCCCCCGCCCAGCAAAAGAAATCACCAATGGAATGAAAAGGCAGCCTCTTCAATGGGAGAAAACATTTGCAAATCGTCTGTCAGATAAGGGGTTCTATCCAAATACATCACAAGCTCCTAAAACTCAACAACACAAAAGAAGCCAATTAAAAAATAAAAGGGGCAGAGAATCTAAACAGACATCTATCCACCGAAGGCAGATGGATGGCCAACAGGTCCGTGGAAAGCACTCCAACATCAGTAATCATCAGAGAAATCAAAAACAAAACCATGATGAGCCGTCACCTCTCTCCTGTCTGAATGGCTGGTATCAAAAAGATCAGATGTAACGAGTTGGTGACGATGTAGGGGACCCGGGAGGGCTGTTGGTGGGAATGTAAATGGTGCAGCCGCTATGGAAACCGTATGGAGAGTTCTCAAAAAATTAAAAACAGAATGACCACACGATCCAGCAATTCCACCTCTGGGTATTTATCTGAAGAAAACAAACGAACGTGAAAGGATACACCCTATGTTCGCTGCGGTATTATCTACAACAGTGAATTTACGGAACCCGTATCAGTGTTCACCAATGGACAGGCTGATAAATATTAATGGAGTATTTGTTATTCAACCATAATAAAGAATAAAAGCTTGTCATTTGTAACAGATAATGGTAAGTGGAATAAATTAGACAAATACTGTTTGATCTCACTTAAATGCAGAATCTAGGGGCACCTGGGTGGCTCAGTTGGTTAAGCGTCTGACTGTGGCTCAGGTCATGATCTCGCGGTTCATGAGTTCGAGCCCCACGTCGATCTCTGTGCTGACAGCTCAGAGCCTGGAGCCTGCTTCAGATTCTGTATCTCCCCTCTCTCTGCCCTTCCCCCACTCACGTTTTCTCCTCTCTCGCTCTCAAAAATAAACATTAAAAAAATTGTTTTAATGCAGAATCTAAAAACAAAAACATCAGCTCATATAGAAAGCAGAGTGGAAGTTGCCAGAAGTGGAGGGTGGGGGACGTGGGTGAAGGGAGGTCAAAAGGTACAAACTGTCAGTTATACATTAAGTAAGTCACAGGGATATAGCATAGCATAGGACATGATGACTACAGCTAATAATACTGCAGTGCTGAGTATCTGAAAGTTGCTGAGAGCAAATCTTACATTTCCTATGATCTGCAAAAGAACTGTAACTATGTGTGATGAAGGATGTTAACCGGAATTATTGGGGAAATATTTCAAAATATATACAAATACCACATCATTATGTTGTATGCCTGAAACTCATGTTACATGTCAATCATGTATCAATAAAAGTAAGGACAATAAAGTGGCAAAAAAATTAAAATTACAGCAAGAGACGATACCAAGAAAGCCAAAAGCTAGTTCTTTGACATGATTAATGGAATTGACAAACGGCTAGCCAAGCTAAGTGAGAAAAGAGGGAAGACAGATTACTAATATCAGGAATGAAAGGGGGTGAGGATAAGAAGCCATTTGGTAAGTCCCAACATCCACTTATGATGACACGCTAGGAACCGAGGGCGGGACTTCCTGTTCTTGAAAAAGAAAATCGACATGGAACTTGTAGTCAACCGCCTGCTAACGGAGAGAGACAGCAGCTTTCCCGGTGAGACAGGGGACAGGCCGTCCCTCCCGCTCCTATGCCTCGTTGTGCCAGAGACCTGGCTACGTAGTAAGTCAGCAAAAGGAAATGGCAACTATATATAGACTGGAAGCAAAAAAATAAAACTGTTGAGTTACACGTCATGTGGTTTTCTGTGTAGAAAACCTGAGCGGACCCGCCAGTTTCAGAGATCAGCCTGAAGGTCAGTAAGAGCACGGCAAGGTTAAAGGAGCAGAGCCCCCGTCAATGCAGTCAGCTGGCCTTTGACGAAGGACTAAAAGGGAATTCAATAGAGAAAATGTCTTTTCTTTTAGATATTTAGAGAGAGAGTGTGAGCGAGCGAGCAGGTGCACACACAAGCAGGGGAGGGGAAGAGAGAGAGGAGAGAGAATCCCAAGCAGGCTCCATGCTGATCAGCTCAGAGTCCGACAGGGCTTGCACCCATGAACCAAGGGACCATCTGAACCGAAATCAAGAATCGGATGCTTAACTGAGCCATCCAGGCGCCCCTTTTAATTAGTGTGTATTTATTTATTTTGGGAGAGAGAATCCCAAGCAGGCTCCACACTGTCCGGGGCTGGCACTCACAAACCAGGAGATCATGACCTGAGCTGAAATCAGGAGCAGGATGACCGAGCCAGCCACCCAGGTGCCCCAAGAAAACGTCTTTTCAAGAAGCGGTGCTAGAGAGTAGATATCCACATGCAAAATAAATAAATATATTTAGACACTGACCTTATGCCTTTAGCAAAATTACCTGAAAATATACTGTAAAGCTAAATGTAAAATGCGAGGGGGTCCCTGGGTGACTCAGTTGGCAAAGTGTCTGACTTTGGCCAAGGTCATGATCTCATGGTTCATGAGTTGGAGCCTCGCGACAGGCTCCGTGCTGACAGCTCAGAGCCAGCAGCCTGCTTCAGAGCCTCTCTCTGCGCCTCGCTCGCTCGCACTCTGTCTCTCTCCCTCATCGAGAAAATAAACATTAAATTTTGTTTAAATTAATGTAAAATGCAAAAGTGAAAACCTCCTAGAACATAGGAGAAAACCAGGCTGATACTGGGTTAATTGACGAATTCTAAAGTCAATACCAAAAACAGATCCATGAAAGAAAACAAATGGGAAACTTCATTTGATTAAAAATCTTGTTCTACAAAAGAAAGTAGTAAGAAAATGAAAAGTCAGTCACAGGGGAAAAAAAAATATCTTCGCAGAATAGTTACCTGATAAAGGACATACAAAATGTTCAAAGAATTCTTAAAACTAAGACCAACAGTCCAATTAAAAACGGGCAAATGATCTGAACACACACCACCAAGATTTACAGATTGACTGCAAATAAGCATATAAAGAGAGGTTCGACTTCAAATTTCATTAGGGAATTAGAAACAAAACTGTGTATTACTAGACACTGATTACAATGGATAAAATTCAAACCCTCCCAACACCAAATATTGATGAAGATGTAAAACCTACAGGAACGCTCATTCACTGTTGGTAGGAATGGAAAATGGCACGCGCCTACTTTGGAAGACAGGCAGTTTCTTACAAAACTAAACACGCTCTGACCACAGGGTCCAGTGACCACACTCCGTGGTATTTGATGAGGTGAAAACTTGGGAAACATGCAAATGAGTGTTCTATAGGTATTTCATTCATAACTGCCAAGAGTTTAGCAAGATCGCCTTCAACAGCAGGGTGAATTAACAACCTGCGGTATAGCCATATGATGAAATATTATTCAGTGAGAAGCAGAAATAAAGGATAAAGCCAACAAAAGACAAGGAGGAAACATTAACTGAGCCACCCAGGTGCCTCGGAGGAAACTTTATATATTAAGCAAAAAGAAAACTCTTGACGATCCTCAATACAGTAGGTTTCCGAATACATGACATTCTAGAAGAGACAAAGCTTTAAGCCAATATAAAGATATGTGCAGGGGTGCCCGGGGGGCTCAGTTGGTTAAGTATCTGACCTCGGCTCAGGTCATGATCTCACGGTTCGGGAGTTCGAGCCCCGCATCGGGCTCTGTGCTGACAGCTCAGAGCCTGCTTTGGATTCTGTGGATGTCTCTCTCTCTTTGCCCCTCTCCCACTCATACTCTCTCTCTCAAAAATAAGTAAAACATTAAAAAAAATTTTTTTTAAATACTTGTGAAAGATTGGGGTGTTGGAGAGAAGGCCAATTAAAGAAATAGGTGGAGCACAGGATACTTTTAGAAAAAGGAGACTATTTGATATAATACAGAAAATGGTGGACAAATGTCATTATACCTTTGCCCAAACCCATTAATCGCATAACACAAACTATGTTCAGATAAGGGACTTCAGTGCCTCACTATTGGTCTATCAATTGTAACAAATATACGGCAATAATCAGAGATGTTAAAAATAGTGCAAACTGTGGATGTGGAAGGGTCAAGTGGGAGCTCTGTACTTCGTGCTCAATTTTTCTATAAACATAAAATGCTCTAAAAAAAAAAAAACAAACCCTGAATGATCATCATTTTGTATCTTAACATTTTTTGGGGGGGGGGCACCTGGGTGGCTCAGTTGGTTAAGCATCTGACTCTTGGTTTTGGCTCACGTCATGATCCCGTGGTTTGCAAGTTTGAGAATTGAGAGCACAGAGCCTGCTTGGGATTCTCTCTCTCTCGCCCCCATCTCTCTCTGCCCCTCCCCTGTTCTCCTCCCTCCATCGGTCTGCCTCTCTCTCAAAATAAATAAACCTAAAATTTTTTTCTGGGGGCGCCTGGGTGGCTCAGTCCGTTAAGCGTCCGACTTCGGCTCAGGTCATGATCTCACGGTTCGTGGGTTCGAGCCCCACATAGGGCTCTGTGCTGACAGCTAGCTTAGAGCCTGGAGCCTGCTTTCGGTACTGTGTGTCCCTCTCTCTCTGCCCGTCCCCTGCTCACAATCTGTCTCTGTCTCTCAAAAATAAATGTTGAAAAAAAATTTTTTTAATAAAATAAAAATTTTTCCTGAAGTCTACTAGTTTCTTATGAATTATCCTTAGCATGCAATATAAAATAAACTTATAGACACTATATTTTACTACATAGTAGTGTTTTTAACTTTTGCTAATTTGAATTAACTTAAAGTTAACTTTAAACTTTCCTATCTAGGAAATCATTTTAAGATTTAATTCTTTTATTTTAGGTTTATTTGAGAGAAAGAACACGCGCACAAGCTGGCTAGGGGCAGAGAGAAGGAGACAGAATCCCAAAAAGGCTCCACACCATCAGTGCAGAGCCCGATGTGGGGCTCAAACTCACAAACTGTGAGATCATGATTTGAGTCAAGGCTGAGAATCAGACTCTTAACTGACCATGCCACCCAGGTGCCCCAACATCTAATTCTTTAACTACTAATGGGTATAAAACTAAACCCATAAAAAATGAAAAGTTTCAAATCTCTAAAAGGGCAAGGGACACCGCAGTTTGTCCCCCCACCGTACTTCACCCTGGGGACACTGTCAGGAATGAGTACTGCACGCTGCGCTGCATTGGGGCGAGGGGGTTGCGTTTAGGCCCCGAAAACTAAGATTTTTCAAAAAGATTTACATAAGATTGGGTAGTTTTTCTCACATCAATTAAAATGGAAACTCATCTGCCTTAATGTAGCCTTTTCAATATCAAAGTTCTCTGGGGACATGCACATACAAACACTGATCTAAAAATGAAAAATGGGGTGAGGGTTCCTGGGTGGCTCAGTCAAGACTCTTGATTTTGGCTCGGGTCATGATCTGATGGTTGGTGAGGTCAGGCCAGCATTGAGCTCTGCCCTGCTCTCTCCCTCTCTGACCCTCCCCCACTCCTGTTTGCTCTCTCAACATAAATTAAGTGAAAATGAAAATGAAAAACAGGGGCACCTGGGTGGCTCAGTCGGTTAAGCATCCAACTCCTGATCTGAAGGTCTTGAGCTCAGGGTCCACTTTGGGCTCCGCACTGGGCGTGGAGCCTACATAAAAATTAAATTAGGGGCGCCTGGGTGGCTCAGTCACTTAAGCATCCGACTTCGGCTCAGGTCATGATCTCACAGTCCGTGGTTTGAGCCCCGCATAGGGCTCCGTGCTGACAGCTCAGAGCCCAGAGCCTGCTTTGGATTCTGTGTCTCCCTCTTTCTCTGCCCCCCTCCCGCTCACACTCTCTCTGTCTCTCAAAATAAAATAAAGACACAAAAATTTTTTAATTTAAAAAATTAATATACAAAATATAAAATAAAATAAAAGTGAAAAATAAGAGACAGCTGGCTGGTTCAGTCAGTGGAGCATGTGACTCTTGATCTCGGGGTTGTAAATTCGAGCCCCATGTCGGGTGCAGAGATTACTTAAAAATAAAATCTTTTTTTTACCTAATATTAGAATGCACAGAGTGGGGAGAGGGGCAGAGGGAGAGACAGAGAATCCCAAGCAGGCTCCAACCCTCAGTGCGGAGCCGTACACAGGGCTTGATCCCAGCGTGTATGTGTTAAGGAGGGGCAAGAAAAATTTCAGGAATTTCACCAGTTCAACAAGAAAACCCAACAAATTTCTACTCTCAGAAGATGAAGATGTCGATCCCTGGCAAGAAAAGAAACATCTGTAAACAACTGGACTGAAGTATTTGTAAATGTTACATGTCTTGCCCTGATAAGCCACTTGAAATCCCCTGAAAGAAAAACACACCTCGGAATATTACTATACCCACTTAGAAGAAAAAGGGGACAGATTTTAATGAATGGGAAGTAATAACACTTTATTTTTTCCTGAAATTCACTTTTTTGGAAATACTTTTAGAGTGTCTTCAAGCTTTACTTAGTCTCATAAATCTTTCCTAAGTGACAAGTGCCAAGGAGGGGCTGTGCAGACAGGACAGATCACCCAGGAAAGTTTTAGAGGAAATCACTCTCAGAAGGTTCCCCACAGGCTGTCTGTGCCCAGGAGAGATCCTGTCGGGGGAGGAGCAGGATTTCATAAAAATCAGGTCCGTGATTCTGCCTCGCTTTCTTCATGTAAAATACCCACAAAAAATAAATCATTAAAAAGAGCCATGAATGGCCCTGTGGATAGATAAAATACTGTGTAATGTGAAACGCATCACAGAGAACAAATAGTTAATAACGGTGCTATGAACTGGAGAGGAAAGATGACATTTCAGAATGCAGGGAAGGATCTGGAAATTTAGGCATTTCCAGTCTTATGAAGAGCTAGGCTCGGGGCACAAGGTCGTGGGTTTGAGACCCCACTCTCCAGGCATCTGGAAAAGTGAGGCGGAAACTAGGAGTCCCTCCCTCCCAAAGAGAGAGGGACTGGGGACCCCACAGACCACAGCTGCTCCCGGGCACGAAGCCCGGAAACCGAGGCACGACTGTCCCCTGATGACCCTCCCGTGGGCATCGCCCAGTCTCCGGGAGACGCGGCCGCGCACAGCGACGGCACGGGACGCCGGGGTCCCGGTGCCGCCCGGCCCCGCGCTGCGTGCCGCGCCGGCAGCGGACTCGGGTCCGCACGCTCCGGGTTCACGGCCGCCAGGCCGGGTCCCCCCACGGCCGCTTCCGGCCGCCCCCGCCGGCCCCGCTGCCCAGCGCCCGGCCCCGCACACTCACCATCGCGAGGCGTCTGGGCTGCCGGGCCGACCACCATGCGGCTGCCGCGGCCGGCGCACGTCGCGGCCACGGAGGATGCGGCGGAGGCTCCCGAAGCCTTTAAGGACAGCGACCCGGGATGCGACGCGCGGACGCAGAGTGGCCACCGCACACGGTCCCCGCCGTCCACGGCGCTTCGCCCGCACGCACGGTTCCGGCGGCTCCTGATTGGGCGGCTCGCGAGGCCCCGCCCCCGCCCGCCTGAGTGACGGCAGGCAGGAGGTCACGTCTTTGAGCCGACCTTGCTGGGGCGGTGGGCTGTACCCTGCTCGTCCCGAGACGGCCGCTGGGGACCGCCAGGCTGCTCACAGAGCCGTGACCCTTACACAGACACACACACACAGACACACACACACACAGACACACACACCCCCCCATTCGTAATCATGAGCCTGGTTCCATGTTGGTCTTTGACCATTTTCCAGCAGGGAGTCATCTGCCTACCAAGCCCCCAGCCCCCACTCCTTTGGTATTTAAAGACTTGGGGGCACTTAGCTTGGTGGGAGGTCTGAACCCCACAGTCCTAGACCAGGCCCCAAGCCTCAGGTGCTCACATGTGACAAACATGCTAAGGCAGAGAAACCCCTGGAAAACCTTCCAGTGTAATTCCACGGATACGTCTCTGTTCAGTGTCATTCCAGTGATACTTACCTGGTTCAAAGATGGAGGAAGGAAAATTGAAAGAACACTGCTTAGTGGCTAATGATAGACGGTAAAGGTCTAAAGGATAAACAAAGCGTCAGGACGGGGGTCACTTATGGGGCAGGACAGAGGTGAGCCAGGGAGGGGAACAGGAGGACACTATCACTGCTGCCCAGTTAGGAATCTTCATGAGGCCTCCAAGGATGTTCCTATTACTAGTAAATCCTACCGCAGAGCATTTTCTACATTTTCTCAATATGTTTGCTGATCAAAGATTTTGAGAAGTTATTAAGGTTGTAAAAGTACGTAATTCGTAAGTTTGTTTCTTCTGTAAGGTGGCAATGGGAGTTTTCCTTCTCAGGTTTGGCAGGAAAACTTGGTAACCAGCCAACTATATATTTAGAAAGAATTGGTTGGGGTGCCTGGGCGGCTCAGTTGGTTAAAAAGCCACCTTGGGCTCAGGTCGTGATCTCCTTGTTCGTGAGTTCGAGCCCCGTGTCAGGCTCTGCTGACAGCTCAGAGCCTGGAGCCTGCTTCACATTCTGTCTCCTTCTCTCTCTCTCTGCCCCTCCCCAGCTCACTCTCTGCCTCTGTGTCTCTAAAAATAAACATTAACAGTTTAAAAAAAAAAATAGAAAGACTTGGTTACATAATCTCATCATCATAGCTACTGTTTTAAAACAAAGAGTGGCATGTATTGACACATAAAGATCTGGGGTATTCATTAATTGAAGAATTAATCAATATATATTCCAATATATATACCATGGGGCCCCTTCTATAGCCGTGATGGTCACCCGGGAAGTCAGGTGGGCCCCCAGCCTAGGTCTGGCTAACATTCCCTCCAGGAACTTATGAAAAGGTTAATTACTTGGATAATGGAAGTGTCCAGGGAGGGAAGGCCTCTCAAGAAGGTGGGGAAAATGCCCTGAAAAAGCAAGGGCAGGAGGCCGGCTTAGGGTTCTCACTGAGGTTCAGTGGGGGTCTGAGTAAGAGTCTGGGCACAAGCGTAGGGGCTTCCTGGGACTGGATCTCACGCCAGCACCAACCAATGAGCGGCCAGGTTTTCTTGTCACCTTGTTCAGATGTGGGGCACAAGGGGATGGAGGAGGACTGGGGCTCTGGCAGCTGGTAGCCAGAGGGGCACCTGGGCGGCTCAGTCAGTTAAGCGTCTGACTTCGGCTCAGGTCACGATCTCGCGGTTCATGAGTTTGAGCCCCATGTTGGACTCTGTGCTGACCGCTCAGAGCCTGGAGCCTGTTTCAGCTTCTGTGTCTCCCTCTCTCTGCCCCTTCCCTGCTTATTCTCTGCCTTTCCATCTCTCTCAAAGATAAACATTTAAAAAAAAAAAACTTTTTTTTAAGTAGAGTCAGGGACTTCGGGTTTGTCAGCATTCCTGTCCTCACCAGAAAGAAAGCTGACAGACTTAAAATCCACACCACAGAACCACGAAAACTTTAATCACAGGGCAAAGTCCGTGTCCACAATTGAAAAGAGAGACAGAAATATGGCCATTTTGAAATATGCTCAGATAATTCTCCTTAACAAGGTCTGTCCTTAAAATAATCTGTTTTCTAAGAGTCTGACTGGGGTCTTACCAGAACCTTCTTGCCATGGCAGGGGGAAGGGGTGGGGCTGGGGGATGAGCCTCTCTAAGCCTTCCTACCGGACCTAAGTTGAGGGTGGAGGGAACTGAGAAATACTTGTGAAGTTGGGAGACGTTTTTGTTTTTGTTTTTTTCCAACTCCTGAGAGCAAACTCTCGGCGTGTTTCCCAACGCCAGTTCTCCGACTCTCCGACACTAAGGGTGAGGGCGGCCCACGATTCTATTCAGTTCTAACACCAAATGCAGTTAACAGCATAGTCTACGGTTTAAGGGCTCAGTCCCACAAAATGCCCCCACTTGAGACGCCTGCCACAAATGGCATGGGGGGGGGGGCGTTTACACATGTTTCCATGTGGCCAACTACAAATTGAAAGTTTCTCTCAACTATGTTTATTGATTTGACAAAAGCACTATTAGAACCAAAGCTTGGGGCGCCTGGGGGCGAAAGTTGGTTAAGCATCCGACTTCGGCTCAGGGCATGATCTCTTGATTTGTGAGTTCGAGCCTGGCGTCAGGCTCTGTGCTGACAGCTCAGAGCCTGGAGCCTGCTTCAGATTCTGTGTCTCCCTCTCTTGTGGACTGTCCCTCCCTCACTTGTCCTCTGTTTCTCTTTCTCTCTCTCTCTCTCAAAATAAATAAGCTTTAATAATGTTTACTTACTTTGAGAGAGAGAGAGAGAGATGAGCGAGCAGGGGAGGGTAAGAGAGAGAGGGAGACAGAGAATCCCAAGCAGGCTCCACGTGATCAGTGCAGAGCCTGATGCAGGGCTCAAACTCACAAACCGTGAGATCATGACTTGAGCCAAAACCAAGAGTGGATGCTTAACTGACTGTTAAGCCACCTGGGTGGCTGCCCCAGTAAGTAAACATTAAAAAAAATATGCTTGGGGCGCCTGGGGGGCTCAGTCGGGTGACCCACTTCGGCTCAGGTCATGATCTCACAGTTTGTGGGTTCAAGCCCCACATCGGGCTTTGTGCTGACAGCTCAGGGCCTGGAGCCTGCTTCAGATTGGATTCTGTGTCTCCTTCCCCATTTAAAATAAGTAAAATTAAAAATTAAAAAAATATGCTTGCAGGGGTGCCCAGGTGGCTTAGTTGATTAAGCTTCTGATTCTTGATTTCGGCTCTGGTCATGATCAGAGTTCACGAGATCGAGCCCCGCCTCGGGCTCCATGCTGACAGTGCAGAGCTTGCTTGGGATTCTGTCTTTCCCTTTCTCGCTCTGTGTCTCTGTCTCTCTCTCAAAATAAATCCATACTTTAAAAATATGTTTATCGACCACAATAGTATTAATGCAGAAATCAATAATAGATAGTTGGAAAATCCGCCAACACTTTACGCTTAAACAACACACACTTCTAAATCACGCCTGGGTCAGTAAGAGAGTGAGGTCACAGAGAAGGTGTAATAAGACTTTTCTGCCAAGAATCTCCTAACTGGGCACCAATGTTAACAACTGCCCTAGGAGGAGAAGGCCTTTTGCGGAGTCCAGCGGAGAATTATGAGCACATCGCAGGGCAAATCAGCTGAGAGTGAACTCAACACACATCGTAAGAGCAGCGTCACTTCCCAAACGGGTGAAGGTGACCCGGGCAAACACCTGCACAGTCAAGAGGGACCCCTCAGTTTGGCCTGAGATTCCTCCCATAGGGAAAGTGAGGGCAAAGTAGCTAAGCACTTGGCTTCCCCGGGAGGGCAGGGCACTGCTCAAGGGGCTTGCTGCCTTCTTCTCTCACCAGGAATATGGAAGGGACCAGCAGGGGTGCGTGGCTGGGAGGCTGGTACTGGCTAATCTCCATGCCTCCTAACAACCGGGGTTTGGCCATTTTAGAAACAGCTGCAGGGGCGCGTGGGTGGCTCAGCTGGTTAAGCGTCTGACTTCGGCTCAGGTCATGATCTGGCAGTTCGTGGGTTTGAGCCCCGCGTCGGGCTCTGTGCTGACAGCTCAGAGCCTGGAGCCTGTTTCAGATTCTGTGTCTCCCTCTCTCTCTGCCCCTCCCCCCTCATGCTTCTGTCTCTGTCTCAAAAATAAACTATTAAAATTAAAAAAACCCAGCTGCAGACCCTACTATCTGCTCACAAATTCCGTCACGGGGCACACGTGCCAGCTGCTGGGGCCACTCCCAACCGGCTTATGGGTGTCCCTGCTGCTCAGCACGCCTCAGCTCCCGCCGTGTCCAGCGTCCCTGCCCATTCCGGGATGAGGAGCACAGCATCTGCCTTCCAGGCACGTCCACCCAGCTGGTTGGACCTGGTGGCGCTGGGAGGAGACGCAGACCCTTGGGTGTTTCGGGGGATAACCTTAGGGGAAGACAAGGTTGTCAGCACCCAGCCTGGCTCTGAATATCACGAGGAGGCACAGAATCTTGAGAATCTCCCCCAAAGAGGCAACAGGAGGCATGAAGTGGGCACGTCCATAGAAAAGGTTTGAGACAGCCTAGGAATAATCTAGTTGGGCTGACTTGGCCAAGGCGTTACTCTTCCAAAGTCCGTCAGTAAATCCCGTGGGTGCTGACTGCTTCTTCAAATGGAAAGACCACAACACAAGGCTTCAAGGAACACAAAACAACAGGGAAGGAGGAGACCCCAAGGGAACACAATAATGTTCCAGTGATCAACCCCCCAGAAATGGAGATCTACAGACTGTCAGAGACACAATTCGCAGCAACTGTTTTAGGGAAGAGGAGCAGGCTTCAGGGGCGAGCTGGTAGTCAACTCGATAAGGTCAGGAAGACGATACGAGAACAAGAGGAGTCCAACAGACGGAGAGAAATCCTAAAGCACCAGAGATTCTGGAGGTGGTGAACACAGTGACAAATAAAATAGGCAACAGATAACTTCAAAGGCTAGCTCGGTCAAGCAGACGAGAGAATCTGTGAGATTCCTTGTTAGAGGAGTTAATAGAGAAAGAAGGAAAAGGGATGAAGAGATTGTAAGGCTAGTGGGACACCATCAAGAGAAATAATGTATTGGGAAGGCCCAGAAGGAGAAGGGAAAAAGTAGGCGGGGTGGGGTGGGTAAAATGCTTGTTTAAAGAAACAAAGGCTGGAATGATTTTAAAAAAAGAGGGGGGAGCTGGGTGGCTCAGTTGGTTGATCCTCCAACTTTGCCTCGTCCATGATCTCGTGGTCCATGAGTTCGAGCCCCATGTCGGGCTCTGTGCTGACAGCTCAGAGCCTGGAGCCTAGTTCAGATTCTGTCTCTGGCTCTCTCTGCCCCTCCCCCACTCACACTCTGTTTCTCTCTCAAGACAGCTCGCTCAGAGCCTGGAGCCTGCTTCAGAAAAAGAAAGAAATAAACTAGAGATAATCTACCTGATAAAGTAGACCAAAGTAATGGTCATACACTCATCAAACTCAGGAGAAGAACCTGAATGCAGTGAGATCTTCAACAAAGAGAAAGGAAATATTAAAAATGAACCAATCAGAGCAGAGGAACACAAATAGGAAATGAAAAATACACTAGAGGGAAATTGACAGCAAATTAGCGCAGAAAAGTGATTCAGCAATCTGGGTAGTGAAAATCATCCAAACTTAACAGCAAAAACAAAAAATAATAACAGAGTTGAGGATAGTCCTAGAGACTCCTAGGACACCATCAAGCATGCTAACGGTCACATTATAGGGGTCCCAGGGAAAGAGAGAGGGAAAGGAACAGAAAACATATTTGAAGACATAATGGCTGAAAACTTCCCTATCCTGGGGAAGGAAACTGACATTCAGGTCTAGGAAGCACAGAAAGCCCTAAACAAGATGATCCGAAAGAAGTTCACACCAAGACACATATTAATTAAAAGGTTAAAAAAGAAAATCTTAAAAGCAGCAAGAGAAAAGCAACTAGTTACATTCAAGGGAACACCCATGAGACCACTGGCTGATTTTTTAGCAGAAACTTAGCAGGCCAGAAGCAAGTGCCATTACATGTTCAAAGTGCTAAAAGGAAAAACAAAACCAACCAAACATACAAACAAGAAGAGTCTACCTAGCAAGATTATCGTTCAAAATGGAAAGAGAGAGAGTTTCCCAGATAAATAAAAGTTAAAAGACCACTAAACTGGCCTTACAAGAAATGATAAAGGGATTTCTTTTAGTTATGGTTCTTTCTTCCCCACTTAAATTTGGAAAATACTGAAAAAAAAAGCTCACTGGTAAAAGCAAACATATGGTAAAGATAGTGGATCGATGACTTAGAAAGCTAGTACAAAAGATAAAAGACAAACGTATTAAAACCAACTGTTTCTACAATAAGTTAAAGGGTACACAAAATAAAAAGAGGTAAAATATGACATCAAATACATAAAGTGTGAGGAGAGAGGGAATAGAGTACCTTTAGAATGTGTTTGAATTTAAGTGACCATCAATTTAAAATAGACATCTATATCCCCAGTACTCACAGTAACCACAAACCAAAAACCTATGATAGATACACAAAATAATAGGGGTGCATGAGTGGCTCAGTTGGTTAAGTCTCCGACTTCGGCTCAGGTCATGATCTCATGTTTGTGAGTTTGAGCCCCATGTCGGGCTCTGTGCTGACAGCTCAGAGCTTGAAGCCTGCTTCAGATTCTGTGTCTTCCTCTCTCTCTGCCCCTCCCCTCCTCGTGCTCTGTCTCTCTCTGTATCAAAAATAAATAAAACATTAAAAATTAAAAAATAAAGATACACAAAAAATAAGGAGAAAGTAATTCAAACATAACAGTAGAAAAGTAATCAAATCTCAAGGGAAGAAAGAAAATAAAGGAACAGAAAAGAACTATAAAAACAACCAGAAAACAATGAATAAAATGGTAGTAGGCACAAACCCATCAATTATTACTCTAAATGTAAACGAACTAAATGTTGCAATCAAAAGGCATAGAAAGATTGAATGGATAAAAAAAAAACCCCACACTCATCTATATGCTGTAGGAGACTTAATTCAGACCACAAGACACATACAGACTGAAAGTAAAGGAATGGAAAAAGATATTCCATTCAAGTGTAAAAGAAACAAAAGCTGGAGCAGCAGTACATATATCAGAAAAATACACTTTAACACAAAGACTGTAACAAGAAACAAAGAGGGACACTGCAAAATCATAAAGGGATCAATCAACAAGAGGATATTACAATTGTAAATATCTATGTATCCAACCAGGAGCACTTAAATACATAAAGCAAACACTGACAGCAATACAGTAATAGTAGAAGACTTTAATGCCCCACTTACATCAATGCATAGATCATTCAAACAGAAAATCAGTAAGGAAACAGTGGTCTTATACAACACACTAAACCAGATGGACTTAACAGCCATATACAGAAAATTCCGTCTGAAAACAGCAGAATACACATTCTTCTTAAGAATGTGCACATGGAACAGTCTCCAGGATAGATCATGTTAGTCCACAAAACAAGTTTCAGTAAATTTAAGAGTGAAATAATATCAAGCATCTTCCAGCCACAACAAAAAGGAACTAGAATTCAATTACAAGGAAAAAAAACTGGAAAAAATATGTAGAGGTTCAACAACATGCAACTAAACAACCAATGGGTCAACAAAGAAATAAAGAGGAAATTTAAAAATATCTTGCAACACATGAAAATGGAAACACAACATTCCAAAATCTATGAAATGCAGCAAAAGCAGTTCTAGGAGGGAAGTTTCCAGTTGTACAGGCCTACCTCAAGCAACAAGAAAAATTTCAAGTAAACAATCTAATCTTATACCTTAAAGAACTAGAAAAAGAGCTGAGCCCAAAGTTATTAGAAGGAAGGAAATAATAGAGATGAGAGCAGAAATAAGCACAATAGGCACTAAAAAGCAATAGGAAAGATCAATGACGCTAAGATATGGTTCTTTGAAAAGACAAATAAATCTTTAACAAGACTCAACAAGAAAAAAAGAGAGAGAAACCTCAAGTAAAATCAGAAAGTTACAACAGACACCAGAGAAATACAAAGGATTATAAGAGACTACTACAATTGTATCTCAATAAATTGGACAACCTAGAATAAATGGATACATTCTTAGAAACACAGTCTTCCCAGACTAAATCAAGTAAAAATTGAAAATCTGAACAGATCAATTACTAGCAATGAAATTGAATCTGTAACTTTAAAACTCCCAACAAACAGAAGTCCAGGACTAGACAATTTCACAGGTGAATTTTACCAGACATTTAAAGGGCTAGTACCTATCCTTCTCAAACTATTCCAAAAATTGAAGAGGAAGGAATGCTCCCCAATTTATTCTATAGGCAGCATTATCCAGATGCCAAAACCAAAAACTACAGGAAGGAAGGGAGGGACGGAGGCAGGGAGGAAGGAAGGAAGGAATGAAGAATTACAGGCCAATATTCCTGATATAGATGCAAAATCCTCAACAAACAAAATATTAGCAAACTGAATTCAACAATGCATTTAATGGATCATATACCATAATCAAGCAGTCTTATTCCAGAGATGCAAGGATGGTTCAATATTGACAAATTAATCAACACGATACAGCACATTGACAAAATGAGGCTAAAAATTCTATGACCATCTCAAGAGATGCAGAAGAATTCAACAAAACTCAACATCCATTTATGATAGAAACTCTAAACAAAGTGAGTATACAGGGTACATATCTCAACGAAATAAAACCCATATAAAACAAACCCACAGGGGCACCTGGGTAGTTCAGTTGGTTAAGTGTCTGACTCTTGATCTCAGGGTCGTGGATCTGGGCCCCACACTGGACTCCACGTTGGGTGTGGAGCTTACTTAACAACAATAACCCAAAGCTAACATCATTCTCAATGGGAAAAAGCTGAAAGCTTTTCCTTTAAGATCAGGAATAAGACAAGGATATACACTCTTGCCACGTTTTTAATTTTTTTTAATTTTTTAATTTTTTTTTTAAATTTACTTTTGAGAGACATAGAGAGACAGTGCAAGCAGGGGAGGGTCAGAGAGAGAGGGAGACACAGAATCTGAAACAGGCTCCAGGCTCTGAGCTGTCAGCACAGAGCCCAATGTGGGGCTCGAACCCACGAACTGTGAGATCATGATCTGAGCCGAAGCCAGATCCTCAACCGACTGAGCCACCTAGGTGCCCCTCTTGCCACTTTTTTAAAAAATTTATTTTAGAGAGATAGAAATCATGAGTAGGGGAAAAGGGCAGAGGTACAGAAGGGGAGAAAGAGAGAGAGAGAATGAATCTTAAGCAGGCTCCATGCTCAGCAAGGAATCCAACAGGGGGCTCAAACCCACACCCCTGGTATCATAACCTGAGCTGAAATCAAGAGTCAGATGCTCAACTGACTAAGCCAGTGGAAGTGCCTCCATTCCGGCCACTTTTACTCAACATACTACTTGAAGCCCCTAGCCACAGCGATCAGGGGGAAAAAAAGATAATAAACAAACAAATATATGGTATCCAAATTGGTAAGGAAGAAATAAAACTATCTGTAGGTAACATGATACAGGAAGTCCTAAAGATTCCAAAAATCTATTAGACTAAATGAATTCAGTGAAGCTGCAAGATATAAAATTAACATACAATCTGTGAGGTGGCGATCCCTCAGAACGACATGACCCAAGAGCTGTAGTTATGGAGAAAACCAGTACACAGAACTATACAGTGATTAATACATGATTAGTATAGCTTTAAGGAAATAAGCATTGTAATGTTTCTCTGGGAAAGCGGTTGATTTATGATACGGGAGCCGGGCAGCCAGGAACTGGCCCACCCTGGGCAGAACACCGCCTGTTCCTTTTGTGTCGACTTCTCCGCTTCCTGAGAGACCACTTGTTTATATGAAACTTATTGATAGTGTACCTGCCTGAGCAAGTTCTGTTTTTTCTCATGAAATCACTTTCTGATCACGAACAACAATCTTGGCATTGATTGAGTATCTTATTCTCAATAAATACGGGACTGCAGAGTTGTCGGGGCAACAGTTGTTATAAGCTGCCGTCCCCTGCTACCTTTCTCTTTTGCAGCTGATTTGTTTGTACCTAATTCTTCTCCCATGTGCCGTTCACAGAAAGTGGCACCGTTACAGTTCTACACAACAATAATAAACCATCAAAAAAAGAAATTAAAAACAATTCCATTTGCTATTACATTGGACAGAATAAAAAGACCTAGGAATAGATCTAATCAAGAAGGTGAAAGGCCTGTACTCTGAAAATATAAGAAACTGATGAAAGAAGTTTAAGATAATGCAAATAAATGGAATGATATACCATGTTCATGGATTGGAATAATTAATACTATTAAATGTCCATACGACCCAGAGCAATCTACAGATTAAATGCAATTTCTATCATAATACCAATAGCATTTTTCACAGAACTAGAACAAAGAATCCTAAAATTTATATGGAACTACAAAAGACTCTGAGTAGACAAGACAATCTTGAGAAAGAACAAAGGTGAGGTTATCATGCTCCCAGATTTCAAATAATACTATAGAACTATAGTAAACAAAACAAAACTATAGTAAACAAAACAGTTACTAGCATAAAAACAGACATAGGAATCAATGGAACAGAATACAGCCCAGGAATAAACTCATATTTATATGATCAATTAATCTACAACAGAGGAGGCAAAAATATACAATGAGGAAAAGACAGTAAATGTTGGGAAAACTGGACAGCAACATGCAAAAGAATGAAACCAGACTACTTTCTTATAACACATACAAAAATAAATCCCAAATGGATTAAAGACCTAAATGTAAGACCTGAAACCATAAAACTCAGTAAATCTTGGACATTGGTCTCAGCAATATCTTTTTGGATGTCTCCTCAGATAAAAGCAAAAATCAAGTAGCACTATCTGAAACTGGAAGTAAAAAGATTTTTATAGCAAAGCAAATCATCAACGAAACAAACAGGCAAATTACTGAATTAGAGAAGATATTTGCAAATAATATATCCAAGAAGGGGTCAATACTCAAAATACATAAAGAACTCATACACCTCAATACTTTAAAAATCCGATTTAAAAATGGGCAAAGGACCTGAAGAGACATTTGTCCAAAGAAGACACACAGATGGCCAACAGATGCCTGAATAGATATTCAACATCACTAATCATCAGGGAAATGAAAATCAAAATCACAATGAGATATCACATCACAACTGTCAGAAGGGCCAGATCAAAAAGACAAAAAAGGGTATTACTCAACCCCCAAAGAGGATAAATTTCTCCATGTGTGACAACATGGGTGGACCTAGAGCATGTCATACTAAGTGAAATAAGTCAGAGAAAAACAAAGACATTATTTCACTTATATGTAGAACCTAAAGAACAAAGCAAATAAAACAGAATCATACTTATAAATACAAATGAGAAACTGGTAGTTGCCAGAGAGGAAGAGGGTCATGAAATCAGTAAAGGGGAGTAAGAGGTACAAATTTCCAGTTATAAAATAAATAAGTCACAGGGATGTAAGGTAAAGCATAGGGACTATAGTCCATAAAACTGCAATAATTTTTTTAAGTTTATTAATTTGAGGGAGAGAGATTAAGAGAGCAAGTGAGGGGCGCCTGGGCGGCTCAGTCAGTTAGGCTTCCGTCTTCGGCTCTCAGGTCATGATCTCACGGTTTATGGGTTCGAGCCCCACATCGGGCTCTGTGCTGACAGCTAGCTCAGAGCCTGGAGCCTGCTTCAGATTCTGTTTCCCTCCCTCTATGACCCTCCCCTGCTCATGCTCTCTCTCTCTCTCTCTCTCAAAAATAAATAAAACACATAAAAAATTTTTAAAGAGAGCGAGTGAGCACAAGCAGGGGAGGGGCAGAGAGGAGGAGAGAGAATCCTAAGCAGGCTCTGAGCCATCAGCACAGAGCCCAATGCAGGGCTCCAACTGTGAGATCATGACCTGGGCCTAAATCAAGAGTCAGACGCTTAACCGACTGAGGCACCCAGGTGCCCCATACTGTAATAATTTTTTACGGTGACAGATGGTAACTACATTGCCATTTTGTACCTGTCACATCTTCTTTATCTAGTCATCTATCAATGGATACTTAAGTTGCTTCCATAGCTTGGCTTTTGCCCGTAACGCTGCAATGAACATAAGGGCGTGTATATCTTTCTAAATTAGTGTTTCCATTTTCTTTGGGCAAATACCCAGAAATGAAAGTGTTAGACTGGATGGTAGTTCTATTTTCAATTTTTTGAGAAACCACACTATTTTCCACATGGCAGCATCAATTTACATTCCTACCAACAGTGCATGAGGAATTTTTCAGTTATTTTTAAATGTTTACTTATTTATGTTGAGGAGGAGGGCAGAGAGAGAGAGGGGAGAGAAACCAAGCAGGGTCTGTGCTGTCAGTGCAGAGCCCAACACAGGGCTCAATCCACAAACTGTGCGATCATGACCTGAGCCAAAACCAAGAGTGGGAGGCTTAACTGACTGAGCCACCCAAGCATTCTCTTTCTCCGCATCTCACCAACGCTTGTTTCTTGCAAAGATATCTGTATGGCCATGCTCACTGCGGTAGTGCACGCCATGGCCAAGATAGGGAAACAACCTGCGTGTTGACAGATGACCAGATAAAGGAAACGGGATGTAGATAGACAAAGGGAAACTATTCAGCCTTAAGAGCAAGGAAACTCTGACGTTTGTTAAAACCTGAATGAATCTGGAGGACACTATGCTAAATGAAAGAAGTCAGACAGAAATGATACTTCACGAATTCACTTAATGCAGAATCTAGAAACATTTCTTCAATCTTTTTTAAATTTTTTTGTTTTTTATTAATTTTTTGAGAGGCAGAGACAGCGTGAGCAGAGGAGGATCAGAGAGAGAGAGGGAGACGCAGAATCCGAAACAGGCTCCAGGCTCTGAGCTAGCTGTCAGCACAGAGCCCGACGCAGGGCTCAAACCCACAAACCATGAGATCATGATCTGAGCCGAAGCCGGACACTTAACCGACTGAGCCACCCAGCCGCCCCAACGTTTTTCAATCTTAAATTTGTGGAGAATTTTTAACATGAAAGAGTGTTGACCTTTTGCCAAAGGTCTTTTTTTCTGCACCTATTAAAATGATCATGTGCTTTTTATCAGTTGATATGGTGTTATCAGCTTTATTCAGTTGATATGGTGTTATCTCATTGATTCATCCAGCTTCGTTATCAGGGTAATGCTGGCCTGGTAAAAGAACTGTAGGAGTGTTCCCTCCACTTCAATTTTTTTTTTTTGCAAGGGTTTTTGAACGATTTGTATTAATTCTTCTTTGAACGATTGGTAGAATTCACCAGTGAGGCCATCCAGTCCTGGGCTTTTCTTTGTTGGGAGACTTTTTTGGGAATTCAATCTCCTTACTCATTATTGGTCTGTTAAGATTCTCTGTTTCTTCATGATTGAATCGTCTTGGTAGGTTGTATGCTTTGAGGAATTTATCCAATTATTTTAGGTCACCCAGTTTGTTTGCATGTAATTGACAGTGATCTCTAACACTCCTTTGTGTTTCTATGATGTCAGTTTCAGTTTCTTGAAACTGTCAGTGCCTCTTCCGAGACCACTGGCTGCTTTAAGAGTTTAAGGACCTTGGACTTAAGTCAAGTTTGACCTAACTCCTTTGCTGTGCCACAGGGTGCCGTGAGTGTCATGCCCCACACTCGAGGCTGAGGATCCCTGCCACAATGGAGGCAGGGGCAGAAGCATCAGAGGTCGTGCAGGGTCCTGGTGAGCCCCCTGGGGTTAAGGAGTGTGGACTCAGCCCCCCATCAACTTTGACTCTCCCTTTTCTTTTTCTAGTTAAATGATGGCTGCCTCGGGCCAGCCTGGTCAAGCGTCTGACTTGGGCTCTGGTCATGATCTCATGGTTCATGAGTTCGAGCCCCGAGTTGGGCTCTGCTGACAGCTCAGAGCCTGGAGCCTGCTTCGGATTCTGTGTCTCCCCCTCTCTCTGACCCTCTCCTGCTCGCGCGCTCTCTCTCTCTCTCAAAAATAAATAAATAAATAAATAAATAAATAATAAAAATTTTTTAAAAGGTGGGGGGGGGGGAGAGAGAGACAGTTAATCGATTGAGCCAACCAGGCGCTCCGCAAAATAAACCTTTTAAAATAAGCCATCCATTAACTGTGTGGAAACGCTACGCAATTAAAATACTGTGTTTGAAAAGCACCATTGAGGACAAATAGTTGACGCTGAGGCTGTGAACCGGGGAGAGGAAGGCAGAGCGGGATTTGGAAAATGAAGCATTTACTGCCACTTCAAGGAAAGGACAGGCGGGGACACAGGGTCTTGGATTTGAGACTCCGCTTCCCAAATACCTGGAACACTCAGAAGAAAACGGGTGCCCTTGGCGAGACAGGAGAGACTGGGGACCCCGCAGACCACAGCTCCTCCCGCGCACGAGCCCAGGAGACTGAGTCACGACTGTCCCCTGACGACTCTCGCCGTGGTCACCGCACGGATCAGGGGGGAGACGCGGCCGCGCGCAGTGACCGGACAGGACGCCTGGGTCCCGGCTGCCCGCACAGCCTTCACGCCACACGCCGGAGGGGACTGAGGTCTGAGCGGCGCCACCAGGGACTCGGGGACTGGGGGGCTCCGCCCCGTCCTGGCACACCCGGCCCCGCACACTCACCATCTCCCGGCTTCTCAGGTCGCCCGGCGTCGTCCCCGCTGCTCCCGCGGCAGGGGCAGGTCACTGTGCGATTGACTCGGCAGCAGGGCCACCTGGGACCTTTAAGCGCAGGTGAGACGCGACCCGGAGCAAGGCCCCGAGCTTCCGCCCGGCTGCGGCGCGTCGCCACGCCCACCTTGCCCCTGCCGCGCCTCTGATTGGACAGCTCGCAAGGACCCGCCCCTCTGCTCCCGAGTGACAGCAGAGCGGGAGGTCCGATTGGTTATGAGAGTCAAGTCTCTGCAGGTGGTGGGGAGCCTGTTCCCTCCTCGGACGTTTGCTTTTAACCAAAACTTGGTCCTGGCCCTAGGGGGACAGTGGCGTCTTTGTAAAGCTCCTTATAAACGTGGGGACACAGGTGTCCAGAGTCCGTTCCAGTGGAGCGATGCCCTTGTTCAGAAGGGTACCCAGGACCAGACGAGGTCCACACACAGGGTGGGGGATTGGCATGAGGCTGAGAAACTACTCAGGGAACTGTGACCCTTGTTTACAAACATACTTTTTTTTATTACCTTTTTAACGTTTTTATTTTTGAGAGAGAGACAGACAGAGCGCAAGTGGGGAAGGGGCAGAGAGAGAGGGAGACCCAGAATCCGAAGCAGGCTCCAGGCTCTGAGCTGTCAGCACAGAGCCCGACGTGGGGCTCGAAACCACGAACTGTGAGATCATGACCTGAGCCGAAGCCAGATGCATAACCGACTGAGCCACCCAGGGGCCCCACATTCCACCTTATTTCTAACAGCAGGCCCCACAGGGGCTGGAAAATGACAGAAGCGCAAAGCAAATGAAAGAAATGTTGCAATTTTAAGACGGTCAATTCCCTGGGAGAAACATTGTTTCACCTTCTCATTATCCACCATTTACAGCTCTCCATGAGACAGAGGGCCAAATCTGCAGGTGTTTTTAATTGAGAAAAACAGTGAGGAATTGTTTTTTCTTCTAGTCCTATCACCAAACATGAGAGGCTGGGAGATCTGTGGAAATCCAACTTTGAGCAGAGCCCAGCTGGTCATATCATTCTAAAGTATTCCCTGCTGGGGCACCTGGGCGGTTCAGTCAGTTACACAGCCGTCTTTGGCTCAGGTCATGATCTTGCAGTCCGTGAGTTCAAGCCCCACGTCGGGCTCTGTGTTGACGGCTCAGAGCCTGGAGCCTGCTTCGGAGTCTGTCTCCCTCTCTCTCTGCACCCCGCCCCCATGCTCTGTCTCTCTCTCAAAAATAAACAAACATTAAAAGTACAATGTACTAAAAAAAAGATGTAGACACATTTAATATTCACACCTGACGACTGACTCATGACAGGCATAGACCATCTTTCATAAATTAATCCCAATTTATTTCAATCAGCCATAAGGATGCTTTATGAGGCCTGCACCTGAGACTTACAAGGGATGGAGACACTCCCACTGAATGCCTTGAGAGCCCAGCCCTGTATGTTCTGGAAAGTGAAGTGCGTGCCCCTGTGAGGACCCATAGTGTCTGGAACTCTGACAAAGATAAGGAGTGTCCTAGCAAGGCCGTGGATTACAGCCTCAGTATACAGAGAGAGGAGAGGTACTTTGAATGATAAATGAACGTAACTAGGACAAAAGATTCCCAGAGTTCTTTTACCCCAAAGAGGGGTTAGACCCCAAATTACCAACCATTGTTTTCACTCGCCCACTTCCATCCTGGTAGCCCTAGGAATGTAACTCGATAAACTGTTTCTTAAGCTTCTGTCAATCTTGCCCACCTGGACAAGGCAGAGTCAACAGGTGAAAGTCATCTGGTCACTCCCCCGCGGTATAATTAGCTACCATCAAATGCTGTAAGATGGCGATCGGTTACTCTGGCGTATATAAACCCTCAGCTTCTGCTCGGCAGGGCACTCTTCTGAGGCATTACACCTACTTGGGAGGGGCCCTTCGGCAGAACTAAAATAAACATCAATAACCAACTCCATTTGTGTTTGTGGATTCCATTCTCGGTGACTCGCACTGGGAAATAAGGACCAACAGAGGCAACGCTTAGAGAATCACCCACGCGTAGTAAACAGGTGAAGATGGTGTCAGTTATTATTAGTGAGTGCAAAAATGCTCCCTGTGTGGTCTGCTCCTCCACAAGATGTCCTACTCAAGACCTGAAGAGCAGCTACCTTGCCCGAGCTCCCTCATGTACCACTGTGGCGGTGTCACACCTTGAGTCTATGAGCGCCCAACTGTTTTTCACTCGGGTGGTACTGGGGGGACCTCCTCCAGCACCCTGGCATCTCGTAAGAGACTGGGTAGAGGGAGGGCCACCCCTTCCCTCGGGAGGGATAGCACAGAGGCCCAAGGTTTGCTCCATCACGTCTCAAGCGGGTCTATGTTCTGAGTCCTTGGGGAGCTGTTTCCAGGTCCCAAGGCAAAACAGTCTGTTGGATAGGTGGTCCCGTGCTCAGAGCTATCTACTAGAGATAGTCCCGTAAGCAGAGGTAACTTCAGCCCTATTGGCATATCGTGTGGGGCTTATGGAAGGTTCTTGCTTCAGATGCCTATGGACAACTTAAGGCCACCACGAGTAACTCCAGGAGATGTGAGGTCAATGAAGCTTCTAGTGAAGGAGTCTGTAGGCGCTCGAAGTGCCTGTTATGTGGCATTTGAAGCCCTGGGGCCCCTGGGTGGT
The DNA here is from genome assembly GCA_004023845.1 of Helogale parvula. Classification (NCBI taxonomy): domain Eukaryota; kingdom Metazoa; phylum Chordata; class Mammalia; order Carnivora; family Herpestidae; genus Helogale; species Helogale parvula. The sequence goes on along the minus strand of PJEM01005106.1, from coordinate 75,231 downwards.
TCAGTCTGTTAAGCATCCAACTCTCAGCTCAGGTCATGACCTCATGATTCGTGGGTTCGAGCCCCACATAGGGCCCTGTGCTGAGCGCTAAGAGCCCGGAGCCTGCTTCAGATTCTTTGTCTCCCTTTCTCTCTGTCCTTCCCCTATTCATACTCTGTCTCTCTCTCTCTCTCAAAACTAAATAAACATTAAATATTTTTTAAAAAGAAAGAGAAATGACCTGAGAACTTAGACACATTCATCTCACACCTTGAGGTTCTCTTGATTCAACAGAACACAAATCCGACCTGGTTCCCCTCGTTTTCCAGCCTGCCTCACACCCGTGTCTCTCCTTCAGCTCACAGTTTAGGGGCCCAAGTGCGGAGGGAAACCAGGCCCAAAGGGATGGGCTATTCTATCAATAAACAAAACCCTGGACCCAGCACAGCTGAGCAGCCCGCTTCCCACAGGCCACAAGGAGAGCCACCTTCAGAAGGCTCCTCAGTCTAGACTCTCCCAGTGGAGACAGAAGCCCTGGAGTGGGCCAGTCCCCGGTGAGGGGCGGGAGGGACCCCCGAGCAGCCTCACGCATGGACTCGGGGAGCCCTGCCCATCCCCCCCTGCCCGGGGCACAAGGGAACCTCTCCCTCCCTCAGGCCTCCAGGCTTGCAAGTGAGGAAACTCCCAGCAGGATTTAGTTTAATCCCAATGACCTCCCCGGACACTGCCCCGAATCCAGGCCCCAGAGCTTGGCCTTCACAGACTTTCTCAAGGTCAACAATTTGCACTCAGTGCACCTGCCTCGTGCCTGCAAAACTCCAAGCTAAGCCTGCAAACAGGCCCAGGGCAATCGGGCCTCAACTGCCTCCCCCGCCGTGGTGAGCGCCCTCCCAGATTTCCACTGCTCTGTAGCTTCACTCAGAATAAAGGGCTCCCCACGATGGCTAGGAGCAAACAGGACACCTGCAGAGAGAGGGACCCCGAGAACAACTGGGCCTTCAAGTACTTGCTTTTGCAGGTTTAAGGGGGTCTTAGCTTAAGGCGATCCTGGATGGCTCAGTCCCTAGAGCCTGTGACCTTTGGTCTTGGGGTCATAAGTTCGAGCCCCATGCTGGTTAGGGAGTTCATTTACAAAACAGAGGATCTAATAAGGGAGTCTTAGCTTAGAGACCCTGACCTCAGGCTTCTGCGCCCCCTGGAGGAAGGCTGAACACCACTGATATTTTAAATCGCACAAACCCAAAGTGTGAAGAGGCCAGCAAAACCCACTCAATCCCAGTGTTTATGCGAAAATAAAAGAAAATTAGAAGGCACTGTGCCAGTTCAACACGAACACGCACTATTACTGCGTTCCTGGGGGGGGGAGGTGTTAATTATTTCCAGGGCAAGTAACTGTTTTATAAACTCTTAATCATACTTGATTAAGAATCAGGGGCGCCTGGGTGGCTCAGACCATTAAGCACCCAACTGTGGCTCAGGTCATGATCTCGCTCACAGTTGGGGTGTTCGAGCCCCAAGTCGGGCTCTGTGCTGACCGCTCAGAGCCTGGAGCCTGCTTCGGATTCTGTGTCTCCCTCTCTCTCTGACCCTCCCCTGCTCACACTCTCTCTCAAGAATAAAACATTTTTAAAAAAGAATCTAATACAAGCAATGTAGTCCTGGAATTTTTTTCCCTGAAACTCACCAGTTCCTCACCTCCAGTTCATATTTTATTTCAAGTTGTATTGATTACATAAATTTTCATTCATTAAAAAACTGATACTAAAATGAGTAAAAAAAAATGTTTAATGTGTATCTATTTTTGAGAAAGAGAGAGAGAGACCAAATAGGGGAGGAACAGAGAGAGATGGAGACAGTCTGAAGCAGGTTCTAGGCTCCTAGCTGTCAGCACAGAGCCCCACACGGGGCTCAAACTAAGGAATGGGGAGATCATGACCTCAGCAGAAGTCAAACACTTAATCCATTGAGCCACCCAGGTGCTCAAAAATCAGTAAAACTTAAAGGTGACTAACTCAGTTTGGGGCAGTCCGCTCTGGAACCCTGCTGACAAGGCAGATCATTCAGGAAAAGTCTTCCAAGAAGAACCGCCACCCAAAGGACTTCCCACAGGATGTCTGTGCCCAGGAAAGATTCTGGGAGAAGTGCAAGTATTTTCCTAACATAGTTCCAAGTAGTTATTTTCTGCTTTCTTCAGATGTAAATATCTACGGATCAAAATAAAAAACCAAAAAAAAAAAACCCCAAAAAACAAAAAACCATTAAATCATTTAAAATGAGCCATCCATTTACAGTGGGGAAAATGATGAACAGTTAAAACATTGGGACCCTTTGAATTGCACCACAGAGAATAGTTGGTACTAACAGGAAACTGGTGTTTGGGCAGGCGGGGAGGTAATTGAAAAGTAGGCATTTACTGCCAGGCGTCAGGAAGGCTTGGAGGGCGAAACCGGGTTGTGGATTTCAGACCCTATTTTCCAAACATCTGGAACACTCAGGAGAAAAAGTGCTCCCGGTGGGGACAAAGGAGGGACCGAGGACCCCACTGACCGCAGCTCATAAGGCCTGGCCCTCTCTCACAGCCGTTGCAGGCCCAACAGGATGACATACCTTGCGAGTGCTTAGTACCTCAGCTACTCCTTTACTACCCCAGGAGGAAGATTTTCTACTCCCCTGGTAACAGCCCAGCCAATGAGATTCCCAACTCCGCCAATAAAAGGCCACTATACTTCAACCACCCAGCTTACTGCAGTTGCGTCTGGTTTTCAGTACACTTCCAGTTCTCTCATTTCCTCTGTACTTTGTTCTCCAGTCTCACCTAGGGTTTTGCCAGAGCTTGCTTCTCTCGAATTCTCTATTCTCAAATACATCCTTTTTTGCTGGTAAAATAACTGTCAGTTTTATACTTAAGGCTAGTATTATTTGGTGTCAGAAGTTAGATCCTGAGAAACCTCAGCAATTTCTGAGGCTGGGCAGCAAATGTGCCGGTACCCACGGGAACAACAGAGCTCACTGCTTTCTTGCTGTTTCCGGAGATTGAAGCTAATATTTTCTCCTTGATTTCAAGTCCCAGCTTTCGGAGATCCCCAGGCTTTGTCCGTTCTGGAAGTGCCCTTTGGGCCTTCGGTTCCACTTGTGTTTGGAATTGGGCTGTTCCTATGAAGACTGTGTTAGCCTTTGGTCTGACTCATTTTCAGAACTGGACTGTCCCTATTGAAACAGTATGGCGTCAGGCCTTTGTACTGATTCCTTCTGGAACTTGGTTTTTCCTATTGAAATCGTGTTAATTTTTTTTTCTGCTCCAAAGGAAAAAGAACAACTCAGAAATGGGATCCCAGTCATGAAAATGCCTTGAGGGTGCCCAGCCCTACTGGGGTCCCTCTCCTCGCATGCATTTCTAAGTGGATGGACTTAATCTAAAGCAATTTAGGGGCACCCGGTGGCTCAGTTCGTTAGGCCTCCAACTCAATTTTGGCTCAGGCATGATCTTAGGGTCATGGGATCGAGCCCTAAGTGGGGCTCGATGCTGGGCATGGAACGTGCCTGAGAGTCTCTCCCTCTTGCACAAGGGCATTCTCAAAACTGAAAAGGTATGTTAGAACTGCAATGGGCATTATGGCTAACTTTTGTTCTCCCCAAACTTGTTTCTCTCAAAATTAAATTAGAAAAACATGGGTCATGGCGGGGGGGGGGGGCCCCTATTTTAATTAGTACCTTTGGGCTCATTAGCCCCTCGTCAGGCTCCAAGTTAAGCATGCAGATTGCTTAAGACTCTTTCTCCCTGTCTTCCTCTCTCCCCTGCTCTCATGCTCTCTCTCAAAAAACAACAACTCTGGTCTTTAAATGTTGACTCCACCAGGCTAGCACTTAACTCTTAAGTTTATCAACCAGGATCTTTCTCCTTTCAAAGGACCATGATGGAATGGGAAACTATGTCCACTCCAGATTTAACTTGACAAATCAGCAAGCTTGCTACCTAGTCACCTACAAGAAGACCATAAAATCCTCAATGTTCAACCCCAGCAAATGAAGGCCCCTGAACAAAACCAAAAACCTTCTAGTGTCTGCTATTATTGCAAAGAGCCAGGTCACTAGAAAAAAGACTGTTACTACTTGAAGAGCTCCATGCGCCCCGAACCCATTAATCAGTCTTTCCAATGTCTTCCAAATTCCCGATGACAGGGCTCTGAGAAGTGACCGAGGCTCTTCCCACTCACCTCTCCTCATGGCCTTGGAGACCCACGCTCCACACTGCGACAGTGGAGCTACACGGAGACTCGATTCTGCCACGAGGCAGCCCGGGCATCGGAGCAGGAAACCAGCTCGAAGTTCCTGCCTCTGAACAGTCCCTTTTCTCTTGGCCCTTTGAGAGCTGCCCACCCTTTTCTGCTGAGTTCCTCGCTCCCGTCCACGTGCTGTGCCAAGATTTCTCACCAAAGTATCGCCTGTAATTTCTTCCTCTCAAATGCAGAAAAATGCAGAAATATTCTAGAATCTGACATCTAGTCTTCAATACAGCCAACCTGGTGAGTTAAAAGCTCTTTAAATGCCTTTCAGGTGCTCCCTCTCGGACGGACCCTAGCTGTGTCTGGAGACACTGAGCACTTGTCCCTGTTGGCACTGCTACCATTGTTTTTACGGGCAAATCATCAATGTCAGTATCCTCTAAATAAAGAAGCCCTTCAAGGCACCGAGCCAACAACCACCCCACGGCCCGCAGCCCCGTGACCCCTGCACTGGTAACAACATCGGTATCCCTCAGCCCGCCATGGTTCCGAACTCCCGTATGTTACTGACCGCCCTCCCCAACGAAAGCTAATTTGTCACGCGAATTCATCTGTGCAGGGCACTGTGAGTATTCCAGGTGATATAGAGAGCCAGGATCTTGTTTGCTTTCTCTTGAGAACTGAAATCCATCTAGGCAGTCATGCCTCAGGGTTTCATAGTCTCTCATAACCTTTCACGAACCTTCTCGGATTTGGAGGATATAAAGTTTTCTCCAGGCTCTCCTTTCCTACTAATGGAGAGGATTAGCTCCTCTGCTCCCCCTTCTCAGGACAGACAGCCCTCCTCTGTTAAAACCTGTGGCCTTAAAGGGCTGCCGCCCGGGTGCTCAGCTGGTTAAGTCGTCAACTCTTGATCTCAGCCCAGGTCTTGACCTCAGGTTGTGAGTTCGAGCCCCAAAATGGGCTCCATGCTGGGCATGAAGCCTACTTAAACAAAAACTTTTCACCTTAAAGAAACATAATGCCTCCCCAAAACTTGCAGTTTGCTCATTTAAGTTTGATGTTTAGGGATCTGATCTCAAAACAAGGACTACATTTGGACCCAAACAAAATGTCATGATGGCTTAATGCTGACAAATTATCTCTAACTCCACATGGAAGTATTAGTTCTTGTAATAAATACAGGGTTTTTTTGTGATGTACTGATGGTTCCTATTAAAAACACGAAAATTATCGTGCTGCGCATGCTATTAACAACGCCTTTTGGGGGCACCTGGGTGGCTCAGTGGGCTAAGCGTCAAGACTCTTTGTTTTGGCTCAGGTCATGATCTCACAGCTTGTGGAATCGAGCCCCACGTCAGGTTCTGTGTCGGCAGTACCAAGCCTGCTTGGGATTCTCTCTCCCTCTCTTTATAAAAGAAAACAAACATTAAAAAAACAAAACAGGGGCGCCTGGGTGACTCGGTTGGTTAAGCATCCAACTTCGGCTCAGGTCATGATCTCAGTTCTGGTTCGAGCCCCGCATCAGGCTTTGTGTTGACAGTTTGGAGCCTGCAGCCTACTTTGGATTCTGCATCTCCTTCTCTCTCTCTGCCCTTCCTCCCCGTCTCAAAAGTAAATAAACATTAAAATTAAAAAAAAAAAACAAAAACAAAAAATCAAAAACTTTTGAAGCCACTGAGACAGCGCCTTTACCTTTGGCTATTTGGGCCAAACAGGCCGAGTTATAGAAACCCTGACTTGAGCTTGTAACTTTTCCAAGGGCAAAAGCACATTTATATATAGTCAGTATGCCCTTGGGAAAGCTCATGGCCCTGCAGTATTATGGAGACGAGGTGTCCCTGCCTCCAATAAAAAAATTAAAACTGTCCATGCCCGAAATTTGTTAGATGTCACATATTAGCCTGAGACTATGGCTATCTTAAAGCCCCTGGGCATTCCAGGGGTGCCTGGGTGGCTCAGTAGGTTGGGCGTCCAACTTGGGCTCAGGTCATGATCTCATGGTTCATGGGTTCGAGCCCCGCATCGGGTTGTGTGCTAACAGCTCGGAGCCTGGAGCCTGTTTCATATTGTCTCTACCCCCCTCTCTCTCTCTCTGCCCCTCCCCCACTCATGCTCTGTCTCAAAAATCAATAAAACAAAAAAAAATTATTAAAAAAAAAGTTCCTGGGCATTCCAGACTCAACTCCCTGGAGGCCAAAGGAAACCACCCTGATCCTGCCACACACAAAACACGCTGCTCTAGGAAGCAACATTCAAACCTCCATCCTGCTCCAGAGGGAGACTCTCCCCCAGAGATAATCAGAAAAACTAAACAGAGTCATCCAACAATCGCCCCAGGAAATAAAAATACTAGAAATCTAATCACTGTTGGTCCGATTAAAAGAATTCTGGTTTGGGCCAAAAAAGACATCCAATCCTACCAGAAATTCTAAAACCCCCACTACTTACCACTGCACGCGTGCAAGTGCATTACGATTGGTCTACTGGCAACATGGGGGCGCTCGTGAACCAACACTGGTGGGGGGGTGTTAATAAGGCCGCGAGAACCGCCCACCCCGCTTACTCATACATCCCGGGAAATAATCCAGTGTAATCCAGGGAAACCTGTTCGCGCAAATTTACTTCCTAGAACTTTCTGAGAACATAGGTTTAAATACACTTTCCAGATGGTTTGTATACTTTCTCACCTGTCAGAAACTCTCTTGAGACAGGCCAATGCTTTCACGGTCACGAAAATTGTGTTAGAGATTATTCCTACCTGAGGAACCCTCTTGAACTTCATAGCCATCAGGGAATCAATTTTAACAGGTGTTTCCCAGGTCTTTGCTTCTGGTTTAATTTTTCTTTTATGTTTTTTATTTATTTTTGAGAGACAGAGAGTGAGAGAGACAGCATGAGCAGGAGAGAGTCAGAGAGACAGGGAGACACAATCTGAAGCAGGCTCCAGGCTCTGAGCTGTCAGCACAGAGCCCGATGCAGGGCTCAACCCCCTGAACCGTGAGATCATGACCTGAGCTGAAGTCGGAGGCTTAACTGACTGAGCCCCCCAGGCGCCCCAGGTGCTGTCTGGTTTTACAACTGTCACGATGTTTGCCACACTCAACCCTGAGGGTTAGTCGAACATACTAATGACACTGTTAGGCTCAACAGGCAAGTCCGTAGACACCTTCCAAACACCTTGGCCGACAGCACTGCCATTAGTCCTGTCCGGCTACATGTCAGATCCCCCCTCTTTGGAACTCACGGCCTTTCACCCTTTGAATCAGCCACAGGATGTCCAACGCACTTGGCCCCGGCCTCTTCTGGCCCACAGCTAATAAAAAGAGTTATACCTCCATGGTGTAAAGGCTTAATTGCGTTTATTAAAAATAACCACGGCTTCGTTGTACAATCTTTTCACAGTGCACTTCTGAGAGAGAATGACCTCAAGCATTACACTCTGCAATGTGGAGCTTCTGTCTGTTGAAGGAGGTAATTCCAGACTCTTCGACCTCACTGCAAAGGCCCTTTTCAGGAATGCAGACCAACCCTTGCGTTACCCAACTTCAGGAATGGACTCTTGGGTTCACATTCTGCAAGTCGAGAAAGCACCAAACCCTGCCTGCACCTGCGAATGGAAGGTAGAGATTTCCCAGATTGAAGGGGCCGACATCTGACCAGACGGTTTTCCCGAGACCCAGACTGGGCCCGTCTACCCCCTTCTCATTGTTGCTTCTTCCCCTTTGGTGGGAACAGAATGCCCTGGTCTCCATTTCCCAAAGCCTTGCAAAGGGGGTAAATCTCGTCTTTTGATTATGGCCTTTCAGAAATAGCCTGATCATAACCCTGTGAGACATTAATTTCTCAATTGCTTTTTGTGAAGGGTTAAAAGGTTCAAAATTCAGGGGCGCCTGGGTGACTCAGTCAGTTGAGCATCTGGCTTCAGCTCAGGTCATGGTCTCACTGTTCCTGAGTTCAAGCCCCACATCGGGCACACTGGTGTCAGCACAGAGCCCGCTTCGGATCCTCTGTCTCCCTCTCTCTCTGCCCCTCCCCTGCTTGTGCTCTCTCTCTCAAAAATAAACATTACCTCTCAAAAATAAATTTAAAAAACATTAAGGAATTTAAAAAAAACATTAAAAGAATTTAGAAAAAAAAAGATCCAAAATTCACAAGTCTTTCTCTCATCTGAAATGTTAACGGACTCTAGATTTTCCTCCAAGTTCACCGTCTCTGAACCAGCGACCTTACGGGATGTAATACATTTGGTCACAAAGACTTCTTTTGAGAGAACAATACTCTGTTCTTCTACAAAAACTTCATCAGCGATTTTTTCATATTTATACCTGTACTGTCGTATCTTCCCAAATGCAGGTGTGGTTGATTATATCTTCCTTTTTTTTTTTCTGAAATATATACTATTCTACATCCAAGGCTGCTTCACACGGAGACTTCCAAGAAGGATACATGACTCGAGATCTGAATTCACAGAGCGCACCTTCCTCCTCCAAGATGGACCAAATGTCAGTACTGGCTTCTTTCAGATCTAGGGTCTTGACGGTTCAGACCGCCATACAATTTGGAATTGTTCTGTCACCTCTGTTTTGTATAATTCAAGTTTTATATTTGGTTGTCTGTCAAGCTGCTTAAAAACAATATACCCAATCAGAGCACCTTGGGGGGGGGTCAGTCAGTTGAGCGTCTGACTTCGGCTCAGGTCATGATCTCACAGTCTGTGAGGTTCGAGCCCCGCCTCAGGCTCTGGGCTGACAGTTCAGAGCCTGGAGCCTGTTTCAGATTCTGAGTGTGTGTCTCTCTCTCTGCCCCCCCCCACTCGCACTCCATCTCTCCCTCCTTCAAAAACAAATAAACATTAAAAAAAAAATTAATGGGGCACCTGGGTGGCTCAGTCGGTTAAGTGTCCGGCTTCCGCTCAGGTCATGATCTCACGGTTGGTGAGTTCGAGCCCCGCATCGGGTTCTGTGCTGACAGCTAGCTCAGAGCCTGGAGCCTGCTTCAGATTCTGTATCTCCTCCTCTCTCTGACCCTCCCCTGCTCCCATTGTCTCTCTCTCTCTCTCTCTCAATAACTAAATAAAGAACATTAAAAAAATTTTAATAAAAAGAAAAACTAACGATGTACCCAATAAGGTGATGCTGCCTCAAGACTCCGAGATGCTCTCCGTTGAGAAGAAACAGACTTTGGATGAAAAATGCCCAAGATTTCTCCCTCCCACCCAGATTGGTTACTCAGATGAGGCGGTCAGGATTATACCAGCCACGCACTTCCTAGTAATGGAGGACATGACGATAAAACCACTCAACATGGAAAACCTGACTCCCAGGCACAATGCGTTCAAAGACAGACCTTGACCAAAAGAAATATAAAGGTTCACAAAGGGAAACCTGCTGAAAATGGGGGTCAGGAGCTCAGCAGGGGGAGTTCCCAGCCCTCTCACCCCTCAGTGGCTCACTCAACGGGAAGGGACGTACCCCGAAATACCACTTTGGCAACGACTGTATTCTCTCCGCAGGAGGAAGAAACGGTTCCTTCTCACCCCCCGCAACAGGCCAGCCAATGACACAGTCCTGATCCGGCCAATGAGAAGCCGCTGTGCTCTGACCCCCGGCGTGCTCTAATCGAACTTCTGTTCATAACAGCCCCTCCCAAGTCCCCGGCTTTCTTTTACAGGAGAGCATTCCTCTCCTCTGTCTTCCTGGATTGCCGATGGCCACACGTGGCCACCTTGTCCGGAACTGCGGGTTCTCTGCCCTTCCCACAAATCCCAATTTTGCCGGTTAAATAGTTGGCAGTTTGTGTTTGAGGATAACACGTCATTATCCAACAGCGCTATCCTTACAGAAAAGTGAAAAAGACATGTAAAAATCAAGCCTGCTTGCATGTTGTTGGAAACACACGTCAGTTCGTCCACGGATAAAAGTCTTCGAAACAGAAACACCAGCATTTTACCAAGTGGACAGATCTACTTGTTACACTTAGGATCTGCTGCTTCACGAGTGCCTCTAGTATTTTCCCACCTCAACATTTACTTGCAAAACTCAGTTGAAATCCAAACTACAGAGAATGACTTTAAGAATAAGCCACTGTGGGGGCACCTGGGTGGCTCAGTCAGTTAAGCGTCCAACTTCGGCACAGGTCACGATCTCACAGCTCATGAGTTCGAGCCTACTGTCAGCACAGAGTTTGCTTGGGATTTTCTCTCTCTCCCTCTCTCTTTGCCCCTCACCCACTCTCACGTAAAATAAACAAACTTGTAAGGGGTGAGGGGCACCTGGGTGGCTCAGTCAGTCGGTAGGGCTTAGTTTGACTTCTGCTCAGGTCATGATCTCACAGTTTGTGAGTTCAAACCCCGTGGTGGACTCTGTGCCGACAGCTCAGAGCCTAGAGGCTGCTTCAAATTCTGTGTCTCCCTCTCTCTCTGACCCTCCCAGGCTCCCACTTTGTCTCTCTCTCAAAAATAAACAAACATTTTAAAAATATAAAAGAAAAAGAACGAGCCACTGTAGCCACTGTACTTTTTCCGCAAATTTTGCAAATCACACCATCAGGCTACATGACTCAAACTTACACAGTAATGTCAATTTTTCTCAATAAAACTGGGGGGGGAAAGCCACTGAGGAAGACAATGTATGTATAACATTAATAACGTTTCTTTTGTGTTGTGAATTTGGGGGGAGTATTACACACTGATTAATTTCCAGCAGGCTTACCCATATTACTTACAAACATAGAATTTCCTTCCAGTGCGGTTTTCATAGGACTTTGAGAATATTTGTTAAAAATCAAAGGTTCTCATTTGTAAGGTATCTAACCATTACACATTCTCATGGGGTTTTGTTAGAAGGTGGGGCAAGTAGGGGCGCCTGGGTGGCTCAGTCCGTTAAGCGTTCGGCTTCAGCTCAGCTCATGATCTCACCGTTCGTGGGTTTGAGCCCCGCGTCGGGCTCTGTGCTGATGGGTCGTTCAGAGCCTGGAGCCTGTCTTCGAATTCTGTATCTCCCTCTCTCTCTGACCCTCCCTGTTCACGCTCTGTCTCTCAAAAATAAATAAAAAACATTTTTAAAAATTAAAAAAAAAGGTGGGGCAAATAAATGTTCCTACAATGTTTACATTCAATACTATCCCCCCTCCAGTGTGAGTTTTTCTGGGGCTTCTAATGGAAACGCACAGGCAGCTTTCCTACGTCCCTTACATTTATACGGTTTCTCCCCGGTGTGCACTCGTGTCGTCAAATGACTGATACATGAAGGCTTCACGACCTTCCTTACATTCAGAGTTTCTCTCTACTAGGAGTCCCATGGATACGAAAATAATAGCAAGTAAAGACTTTACCCAATTGTGGACACAGGGTCTCTCCACTGTGAGTGATCTCCTGTATTGAGAAAGAACTGGAACTGAAGTATTTCCCACAGTCCTTACACTCCTACGCCTACGCTCCACTATGAGTTCTCTCATGGTTCCGTAACGAAGCGGAGCGAGTAAAGGCTTTACCACAGTGTTGACACTGATAGGGCTTCTCCCCAGTGTGAGTCCGCTCGTGGGTTCGCAAGGAACTGGGGCAATCGAAGGCCTTCCCACATTCCTTACATTTACAAGGTCCGTCTCCAGTGTGCTTTATCATGTGCCTTTGAACGTTGGAGAGAGTGATGAAGGCTTTCCCGCACTGCTTACATTCATAGGGTTTCTCCCCAGTATGAGTTCTTTCGTGTTTTTGCATAGAACTGAGGTAAGTGAAGGCTTTCCCGCACTGCTTACATTCATACGGTCTCTCTCCACTATGAGTTCTTTCGTGTTTTTGCATAGAACTGAGGTAAGTGAAGGCTTTCCCGCACTGGTTACACTCATAAGGCTTCTCCCCAGTGTGACTCCTTTCGTGTTTCTGGAGGGAACAGGGAAAACTGAAGGCTTTGCCGCATTCCTTACATTCATGAGGCTTTTTCCGACTGTGACTTCTTTCGTGGTTTTGAAGGGACATGGAAGACCCGAAGGCCTTGCCACACTCCTTACACCCATATGGCTTCTCACGACTGTGGATCTTTTCATGACAGCGAAAGTACTTGGGACAGTCGAAGGCTTTGCCGCACTCCTTACACTTGTAAGGCCCACTTCCGGCGGGCGCCATCGCGGGTCTCTGAACTATCGCGAGAGGACTCGCCGGAGGGTCACACTCGTTCCACTCGCAGGGCTCCTCCCCCACGTGACTTCGCTCGTGTTTCCGAAAATACTTGGGGCAGCTGAAGGACTTCCCGCAGATTTTGCACTCGTGCGACCTCTCCCCGCTGTGTCTCCGCTCGTGGTTCCGGAAGTACGCGGGGCAGCTGTAGCTCTTCCCGCAAACCTTACACTCGAACGGCTTCTCGCCCCGGTGTCTCTTTTCGTGGCTGCGGAAGGACCTGGGGCAGCTGAAGCCTTTGCCGCACTGCTTGCACTCGTACGGCTTCTCCCCGCTGTGCGTTTTCTCGTGCTTCCGGAAGTAGTTGGGGCAGCTGAAGGCCTTCCCGCACGTCGCGCACGTGTACGGCTTCTCGCCCGTGTGCGTCCGCTCATGGACCCGGATGTAGCTGGCGTAACTGAAGGCTTTGCCGCACTGCTTGCACGCGTACGGCTTCTCGCCCGTGTGCGTCCGCTCGTGGACCCGGCAGTAGCTGAGGCAGCTGAGGGCCTTGCCGCAGTGCCTGCACCGGAACGGCTGCTCCCCGGTGTGCGTCCGCTCGTGCTTCCGGAAGTTGTGGCGGTACCGGAAGGCTTCCCCGCACACTGCGCACGCGTAGGGCTTTTCCCCCGTGTGGATCCGCTCGTGCTTCCGGATGGACTGGCAGTGCTTGAAGGCTTTGCCGCAGTGCCTGCACCGGTAGGGTTTCTCGCCCGTGTGAGTCCGGACGTGCACGCGGATGGACTGGCGGTGCTTGAAGGCCTTGCCGCACTCCTTGCACTTGTACGGCTTCTCGTCGCCTTCCTGGTACTCGTACAATTTGTGGCCCGTGTGGGACAGCAGGTGTCGGCTGAAGGAGGAGTGATGCCTGAACACCTGTCCGCAGAAGCTGCATTTCCGGAGTTTGAGGCCCGGGGAGCTGTTCTTTGTCTGCTTAGGATTCGGATTCCGCGTGAAGGGGTCTCCGCACGGACTCCCTCCTTTCCCTTTCTGGGGACTCTCTACCACACGCCTGCTGGAAAAAGGAGAATCGGGTTATTAATGGCTTACTAATAATTTCATATTTACTACATTATTGTCATGAGGTTTTTGGGGGTTTTTTTGGTGTGGTTTTCAAAACAGCGTGTATGTGTTCAGTGCTGGTTGTCTGGAAGGGAATGCGTGCTAGGCAGCCTGCAAGACGGGTCGTCACAGCTCTTATCAGAAGTGATGGGGGCGGGGGCACCTGGGTGGCTCAGTGGGTTAAGCATCTGACTTCAGCTCAGCTCAGGTCATGATCTCACCACTTGTGGGTTCGAGCCCCATGTCGGGCTCTGTGCTCACAGCTCTCAAGAGCCTGGAGTCTGCTTCCGATTCTGTGCTCCCTCTCTACCTGCCCCTTTCCCACTTGTACTCTCTCAAAAATGAATAAATGTTTTTTTTAAAAAAAAAGGAAGTGATGGGCATAAACGGGTTTCTAAGATCTTTTCCTCGTGTACTGTTTTTCACATGTTGAACATCTAGGTCACATTAGAGAAGAAATTTTTGATGAAAATATCCTAAAAATGAATAAACTTGAAAACTGGTCTGTTTTATTTGCTTGTTTTTTCTTAATTTCCTGACAAAGATTCTCTCATGGGACACTGTTCCTTTTTTTTATATTTTTATTTATTTATTTTTAAGTAGACATTAAAACTAAGGTGGGTGGGGGCACCTGGGTGGCTCAGTCGGTGGAGCATCCAACTTTGGCTCAGGTCATGATCACCTGGTTCATGAATCTGAGCCCGGCATCATGCTCTGTACTGACAGCTCAGAGCCTGCAGCCTGCTTTGGATTCGGTCTCTCTCTCTCTCTCTCTCTCTGCCCCTCCCCTACTCACTATCTCTCAAAAATAAACATAAAAAAAAAAAAAGAGTTGCACACTCTACTAATGGAGTTGGCCAGGGTCACTGCTCTTATGTGACTGGGACTCACCTTAGATATGTCTCATGTTCATACAGACTTTTACTGTTACGATCTTCCCATCTGTCTCCTACAATGCAGACGAGGAAAAATCATCAATTACAAAAGAATATTAAAGTTGTTTTAGTTTCTACGCCCTGATGAACTGTGACCATGGCCGCTTCATTTACCAACATACTTGCTTTCCGCACTTCACCTCCTGAAACAGCACTGGTGAGCAAGCAACAATGGCCTCTAGTTGAGTAAGTAAGAATACTGATTAGGTTAATAAGAATATGGTCATCCCTACCTATCGAGGCCAGGTTCCGGAAGGTTTCCTGCATCACGTCTCTGTAGAGTTTCTTCTGGGATGGATTCAGAAGAGCCCACTCCTCCAGGGTGAAGTTCACAGTCACATCCTCAAAGGCCACTGAGTCCTAAAACATCCCATACATGTGTATAGGAGGGTGTGTAAGATGGGCGGCACTGGCCATCTATACTCAATTTGTAAGAAATTCATATGTGATTTTGACTTCTCAACATTTATTCTAGCACTTGGGTCTCAGGCTCCTCCTCTCTGGCCACACTCCCTCATGTCTTTACCAGCGTCGTGAACACAAGGAATTTACCGCTATGTTTTGACTGTGATCACGTCAGGTCTCCACTGCTCTCTACTGTCAGGCAACAAAACGCCTTGGAGAAATGCTACAGAAATGGAAGAGGTATTTCCATCTTAAGACCATCAATTCCTTGTGAGAAAAACTGTCACCTCCTTCTTAAATACCCACCACATCACACACCATCCCATGATGCGTGGGGTCATAAGGGCATGAGGCTTTATGAACAAAAACAGGAAAAAAATGGAAGCTTTTTCTCCTACTCCCATCCCCAAACATGAGAAGCCAGGAGAATCCACAGTTACAAGATCCAGGTGGCCCTACTGTCACCAGGCCATTGCAGTCATATCCAGCTAGACAAACAGCAATATTCTCATAGAAGAGTACAATTATCATGTGTATAATATTTATCACGGAATCGGTTTTGCCTTCCATGTTCTGTCTCATTTCACGGACCAGGACGATATTCGGAATACACAACGCAGACCTGAGGGCAAGTATGTGACAAATCCGTGTACTCAAGAGTCTCAGGGTTGCCTCCCACCAATTTTTAGGACACAGAGGCACACAGGTGGAGATGAGACACCAGAAGAGATTTTCCGGCAGAATCCTATTAGTAACCGGGGCCTTGTGACCTCGAGGACCGTGTTAAGGACTGGAGTTTGCAAGGGACTTCACTGAAATCCACGACAGTACTGATGATGTATGTGCACACGGTGTGAAACGGAGTTCAAAAATCCCATCAAATCCCCTTTTTCTGATTTCTGGTGTAACTCATAGCCAACCAGCCCCTCGGGGGGCTTTCCGCCCAAACTTCTCTCGTTTCTGAGTTCCTCTGTTAGGAAGGCAGGACGACAGTCTATCCCAAGCACAGGAATCCCTCGGTGGATTAATTTCCCTAAATGCTGGTCCGTGAAAGAGATCATTCAATGATGTCCATGTCTAGGGAACAGAGAAAAGTTCCCACACAGCAGTTCTTTTTTTCTTTTTCTAATGTTTATTTATTTTAGAGACAGAGAGACAGAGCACAAGTGGGGGAGGGGCAGAGAGCAAGGGAGACACAGAATCCAAAGCAGGCTCCAGGCTCTGAGCTGTCCGTTGCTTAATCGACTGAGCCACCCAGGCGCCCCATGGGTGACAAATGTTTTTAACAAGAATTCAGTGTCACCCAGATGTCACCTCTCCCAAATGACAGCTTTATAAAATTCCATAATCACCCCTCTAAAACAGATCCTTAAGTAGTCAACAAGTACTCCTTCAAGCCCAATAGAAAGAACAAAGTCAGGGGTGCCTGGGTGGCTCAGTCGGTTAAGCACCCAGATTCCTGGCTTCAGCTCTGGTCATGATGTCACAGCTCATGAATTCAAGCCCCACATCAGGCTCTGTGCTGACAGTGCGGAGCCTGCTTAGAATTCTCTCTCCCCCTCTCTCTCCTTCCTCACTCACTTTCATTCTCAAATACATACATAAACTAAAACAAAGAAACAAAACAAAACAAAACAAAAATGTCAATAAATGGACAGTCTTCTAAAAATGAAGGTGGTGGTCTCCCTTACAGACAACACACATCCACGATTTTTAAGCTACGCTATTCCAGACAATAAAGTCTGGCAGAAGGAGAAGCAAACAGACAAGGGTAGGAAGTGCCTTCAATAGGCTGCTATTTAATACGAAAAGTTAGTAAGGACACAGCAGTCATTGCAGCAAGGTGGCAAATATCAAGAACACTTTCTACACGGGCAGGCATAAATTACTATAAAAGGTCAGTTTGCAGAGTTAAAATGAACAGAACTCAAAAGGGAAGAAGTCAAACATTTTTAACAACAGAATACGAAATATCACATATTAAAAATGTCCATCACCTTGGTAATGAGGTAAGAGGTAAATAACCTATCCAGTAGATCCCAATTCACAGGGATTAGAGCAAAAATTCGTGACAAGAAAAAAACTCATCGTTTTGATAATAATCCCAGATGCTGAAGATCATTATGAACTAGGAATTGCTATCTGACAAATCCTGCAAGAATGGAGGAGGGTCGGAGTGCTACCATCCATTGCTATTCCCTGTAAAATTTCACCTGATCACTATCTACAGCCCAGCAATTTTTGAACAACGCCCACAGAATTTCCTGTGCACCTGCCCTTGGAGACGCCTACAAGGACGGCATGCACTAATATCAAAAGAGCTGGAGGATTTGTCAATAGAACAACAAGGCAAAGAGGAGTGCAAGCCGTGCGACAGCTTACTCATTCTATGACTGTGTGGTCAACTGCAGGCAGATGGAGATTAGGGTCAGATGTCTACGCTGATGACACACAAGCCTACAGCGTCTGGAAAGGTTTCTTACGTCCATTATGGAAATGTCCTGAGGGGCAGGGCAGGCCTCTCAAGCAGGTGGGAGATGCCCTTGAGAGAGCAAAGAAAGGAGCCTGGCCTGGGATTTATTGAGGCTGGGGGTGAGCTAGGGTGAAAACTGCGGGACAGGGCAGGCCCTTCTGTGGGTTGAATCACTTGCCAAACCAAAGGAAGGGTCACCCAGGCTGTCCTGTCCCCTTGTACAGATGTGGGTCACAAGGGGGGAAGGAGAGATGAGGGCTTAAAGCTATTAGCCGTCAAGGTCTCCTGGGTGGCTCAGTCGGTTAAATGGTTAAGCGCTGGACTCTTGATTTCAGCTCAGGTCACAATCTCACGGTTCAGGACTTCAAGCTCCCGCCGGGCTCTACACTGACAGGGTGAAGCCTCCTTGGGATTCTCTCTCTCTCTGCCCCTCCCCTGCTTGCTCTCTCTCTCAAAAATAAACTTAAAAGAATGAAGCTATCAGCATTCAAATAACAAAAAAAAGAGGAGTCAGACACTTTGGCCTCCGGTCGGGCGTGTAAGGAGCTCAGAGGCCGGCCTCCAGTCCTCAGAAGACAAAACCAAGAAACTTGAAATCGACAACTCTTTCATCACAGAACGGAGGTAGCAGGGTAAAGCACTGTCTCCAAAATTACAGAGAGAAAAAGTAGCCATTTGGAAATATGTCCAGGAGCACCTGGGTGGCTCAGTCAGCTGTCTGCCTCTCAATCTCAGCTCATATCTTGAGCTCAGGGTCATGAGTTCAAGCCCCAAGTGGGTGTAGAGCCTACTTAAAAAAAAAAAAAAAGGTCCAGAATAGTCTATGCTTAATAAGGTCCATCCTCAAGATAATCTATTTCACAAGAGTCTAAGTGATTGGGATTTTCCCAAGGCTTATCTGACTTGGGAGGAGGGAAATAGCCAACTTAAGTCCCTTCTAGCCTTATCTTCTCCGAAGGTGGGGCACTTCCGAAGATGATGAGGGTCCCCCCCTCAGGACACCAAATATGTGATGTCTGTCCCAACGCCACTTCTCCAATTCTACGTCTCCAATTCTATGTCCTATGTCTAACGGTTCAATTCATTTCCAACACGAACACCCAGAGTCCACATAAGACTCCACAGGTAAGGAGTTCAGTCTCACAAACCGCCCCAACTTCAGATGCCGGCCACACACGGAGAGCCCCAGCTGCCAACACTTCTGCTCCGCCGCCTACACATTCGGATCCGCTCCGTGTGCCCTCATGTCTGGTAACTCGCCAAAACGACAGAAGAACTCATCAAAACCCTTTACTTAAACAAACTGGTTTACTATAAAAGATACAACTCAGGCAAGACAAAGGTCAAAGTAAGGTGGTCACAGGGGTGAGGGGGGTGGAGGGGGAGGGGGGTTTGCAGAGTTGCCCCCTCCCTTCTGAACCCGCCAACTTTCTAGCACCTGGATGTACATGTGCACCCACCTGGACACCCCCTGAACTGGGTCTTTAAGGGTTTTCTTTTCTTTTTTTTAATAAATGTTTTTTATTTATTTTTGAGAAACAGAGACAGACAGCCTGAGGAGGGGAGGGACAGAGAGAGGGAGACACAGAATCCGAAGCAGGCTCCAGGCTCTGGGCTGTCAGCACAGAGCCTGACACGGGGCTCGAACCTACGAACCATGAGATCATGACCTGAGCCAAAGCCAGACACTTAACCAACTGAGCCACCCAGGCGCCCCTTTAAGGCTTTTCATGGAGATTTCACTAAATGGACGCAATTCATTAAATCACTGGCCATCAGTGATCAATTCAATCTCCATAGCCTGTCTTCTCTTTCCAGATGCTGGGAGCTGGGGCTCAAAGGCAGAAGAATCAAAGTCCCAGGCCCTTAATCAAGGCTGGGTGTTCACGGTGTCCAAGTTGCCTCATTATATTAAAAAAAAAAAAAAAAAAGTGTGGGGGGGTGGTGCCTGGGTGGCTCAGTCTGTTGAACATGTGACTTTGGCTCAAGTCATGATCTCACAGTTCGTGAGTTCGAGGCCCACATGGGGCTCTCTGCTGTCAGCACAGAGTCAACTTCAGATCCTTGGTTTCCCCTCTGCTCCTCCCCTGCTCACACTCTTTCAAAAATAAACATAAAAAAAAAGACACGATCGCCCTTATCACTGAGGTCTTTCCTAGGGTTTTGAGAGGTTTTTTGCTAGGAACTAAGAGACATACCTTTCTCACTGTACCACAGAAGGTCAAACACAAGTATGCAGCTAACAGGCTCCCTAAAGACTGAGACCAAATCACTGGAGGGGGTACTTCCCTTGTGGCCACACCTACTTCTCTACACGTTAGCAGGGCCTTTATTTAGTATCTGTGCTCTGCCCTGGAAGAACTAGATGCTTTCTGGTAACATCAGGAAAGGATGTCCCCTCCCCCTAGTCCAAGTCGACCTCGACCTGACCTCGTGCTAGAATTCTTAACTCATAGAGTTAAGACCCATAAAGGAAAAACACAGTATGCAGGTTGAGAAGCAAGAAATCAAATGGTCTTTGTGGCAAAAGCCAAGACCGTCTATGGAGCACATCTCATATTCCCAAATGACAAGAAAATCCCTTCAAACTCCAGTCGACCCTTGAACACCTTGGGAGTCAGGGACGCCGACCCCTTGGGCAGTCAAACACCTGGGTATATCTCCTGGTCACCCAAAAATGGAACTAGGAACAGCTTACTGCTGACCTGGAGCCTTGCTGATAAGGTAAAGCCGATTAACACACATTTGGTATGGTACGTGGTGAGATTCTTCCAGTAGAGTCCGCTAAAGAAAACATTAGTGAAATCATAAGGCAAAGTTGATTAAAAAAAAAAAACAACCTACCCACAGGTAGGCCAAGCTGGGCTGGATCAGGCCTGGACGTGGTGGGTAGTGGCCCTGGGCCAGGCCCCAGGATGGCCACATTCCACAGCCTCCTAGCCCAACTCTAGCCCAACACGGTGGCAGCAGCCACAGGCCAGGCCTCAGGGTGGCGACAGCAGTCTGGCAACAGCAGCCTGGCAGCTCAGTACAGCTGCCTCGCAGGCTTGGGGCTGCACGGCCTGTCAGCAGCTGTGGCCACACAGCTCCCGCCTCCAGGACTGGGGCCAGGCAGCTGCCACGGAAAGGGTCCCGCTGGGCCTGGGAGGGACCCAAGGACCACAGTTGTCCCAAATGTAGCACCAGAGGCCAACCTGCTTGCATAGGACTCAGCATGTGTGGGCCTCCTTGTCCAACAGTTCCCCCCACTTCAGCCCCGCTTCCCTAAAGTCAGCATTGGGCCCCCCACCGGACCACCCCGTCAGGACATGGGCCACCGGCAGCTCTGCGCAGTCCCAGCACCTCCAGGGGCACTCAGAAGGCAGCAAGTACTACCTCTGCGCCGGTTACTTTGGATTCAGTCCAGGTGAGACTGTGGGGGTGGGGGGAGGCTGTAAATAAATGTCTTGTCCGGGCGCCTGGGTGGCTCAGTCCTACATCAGCTCAGGTCATGATCTCACGGTGTGTGAGTTCGAGCCCCAAGTTGTGCTCTGTGCTGACAGCTCAGAGCCTGGAGCCTGCTTCGGATTCTGTGTCTCCCTCTCTCTCCCCCTCCCCAACTCACGTTCTGTCTCAAAAATAAATATTTAAAAAATTTTAAGAAATAAATACCTTGTGGCTTTTGCTAATATCTCCTTAAAAATTTCTTTACATCTGCATACCCAGAGTTAAAATCTGTATTTAAGACCCAACTATACCAAGAGAGTAGGGAAAGGCTGAAGGACAAAATGTTAATATACAAAAGTCAATTACTATTTTTTTTTTTTTAGTTTATTTTGAGAGAGAGAGACAGAGCGTGCAGGGGAGGGGCAGAGAGGGAAGAGGAGAGAGGATTCCAAGCAGGCTTCGCACTGTCAGCAAGGAGCCTGATGCAGGGCTTGAACCCACGAGTGGTGAGATCATGACTTGAGCCAAAATCAGGAGTTGGACACTTAACCAACTGAGCCACCGAGGTGCCCCTCACTTTCTAAAGATCCACGCAAGAATGCAGAACTCATTGTTGAGAAAAGACTAAAGGCAATTCAATAGAAAATGCCGTCTTTACAATAAACAGTGCAGGAAGAGCTAGACACACACACGCACGCGCGCACACAATCTGTACACAGATTTTACACCTTTCACAAAAATTAAATGAAAATGGATGATAGCCCCACCCCCAGCTACAGAGCCTGGCAGGGGGCAAGGTAAGTTCCAGGGACTTGGCAAGGGAGGGGAAGGGCTCCAAGCCGTTTTGGTCACGCTGTGACCAAAGCACAGGAAAGGGAGCACAAGGGGTCAGTGGTGACATCCGATCACCCACCCAACCAGTCCTGAAACACAAACCAACCGGTCTAATATGCGCCGGAGTAGGGGACTGGCAAGAAGGCCAGGAAAAAGAAAAGGATCACAAATTTAGGGTAAAATGTTAAACTACAAAAGAGAAGACAGGAGAAAATCTAGGCGGCCCTGGGTTTAGTGAGTACTTTTGGAACACAATAATGAAAGCAAGAAAGAAAAAAATAAATTTGTTTTCATGACAGTGAAAAACCTCCGACCGGGAGCAAGATAGTGTTAATTAAGGAGACGAAAACACAAGCCACAGACTGGCAGAAAATCTCTGTAAATCACTTACCTGATGAAGGACTGGTACCTAAAACATCCCAAAAACTCTTAAAATTCAGAAAAAGACAAACAACCCAGTTAAAAATGGGAAATGGATCTGAACATACACATCAAGGAACAGGTAAAAGGTGCACAAAAGCAATTTTTAAATCCTGGGTCACTGGGAAATTGCAAATAAAAGAAAGTTATCTCCAGCCTCTGGGTGTCAGCCCTGACAACTGATTTTTGGTTGGTTGGTTGGTTGTAATCAAAGTGCCTGAATTAAGTTTTGATTGCTGAGGTATTCACTTCAAAGATGGCCTTTTTTTAAAATTTATTTCTGAGAGAGAGAGAGAAAGAGAGAGACAGCGTGAGCAGGGGAGAGTCAGAGAGAGAGGAACACACAGAATGCAAAGACAGGCTCCAGGCTCTGAGCTAGCTGTCAGCACAGAGCCCGACATGGGGCTCAAACCCACGAACATGAGATCATGACCTGAGCCGAAGTTAGATGCTCACCTGACTGAGCCACCCAGGCGCCCCAAAGATGACCATTTCAAATAAACCCACTGCCTGCCGGCAGGAAGAATAGGCTGCCTTTTTTAAACATTTTGATGGATTTCATTAACCAACTATTTGGGCCACTTGTCTTTTCCCCTCCTACACTTTAAAAGCCCGCTCTTGTGTTTTAAATTCACCAAACAGGGGCATCTGGGTGGCTCAGTGGGTTGAGTGTCCGACTTTGGCTGAGGTCCTAAGCTCACAATGTCGTGGGTTCGAGCCTAGTGTCAGGCTCTGTGCTGAGAGTGCAGAGCCTGCTTGGGATTCTTTCTCTCTGCCCCTCTCCCGCTATGTTTCTCTCGAAATAAATAAACTTTAAAAACTTTTCTTTTAATTTAAATTCACCAATAAATAGAAAGCTCATGAAACCCTAGACGCTCATCCACACCCCAAGAAGAGCGGATCCCAAGCCCCCTGCGTGCTCCCCGCCCCCTCCCCAGCTACTGGGACTCCCCAGCGGTGCCGGGTCATTTCCAGATCCTCTAAGCTTTTTTTTTTCTTCCCAAAGTTTCCTGATAGTCACTGCTGAACAATGTCATCCAATTCTAAAAACCACAAGGGCCACTCCAACGATGACCCTAGTGTTGGAAGACTTTGAGATCAGCACAAGACACTGGCGTGGCTGGCGGGACCCCAGGATCGCGCTTGCAGTGAACTGAGAGAAATGCCCTTTACCTACAACTTGCTTACAAACCGCCCAGCTCAGGCGGCACCGCCCTCTGGAAAGGAGGACTGTCTGTCGGGGGAACCGTCACACTGTTTGGGGGAGGGGGCTCTGCCACACTGCAATGTGCAGCGTCCACCCCAAAAGGTCACGCTGCCCAGAGCATCGAGAGCCTTCTGTTCTAATGAGACGGTAGGACTACTAATTAATTCTAAAGGCCTTACTTGATGATTAATATGCCTAAGGTCCTCCATGCCTCAAGGCAAGGTGAGCTAAGGAAGGTGACACCGCATCACAAGGCTACTGTCAGATCCCGAGGACAGGCTCCAGGCTGAGGGCAGGAGGAAAATACTCCCATATCTGAGCAGTTTGGGGGAACTCTGCCTGTGACCATGGAGTCAGGGACCCATGTCCTGACTCTAAGTCCTAACCCAGAAGAGTGATGTAGCCTTGCAACCAGAAATGGGTGGCAACACCAGAGGAAAAAATGTGACAAAGGCCTATGGTCTCTGTGTCACTCCTTCACTCACTGCTGTCACTCTTCACCCCGGACTCGACGGGATACAGGTCGGATTCCTGGCGTACATCCGGTGAGAGCATCCAAGATCCCAGGGGACAAACACCTGCTCCTTGACAAATGCAAAAGCCCACGGACCGTCCTGGGTGTTACTCAATGCCAAGAATACCAGCAGGGGAGACTCGGGTCTCCTGCTCCAGGGGGTTAGCCTAAGGGGTTTCCTCAAAGATCCCCTGCCTGTCACACTAGGGGAGGCAGACCTCAAGCCAGAGGTTTCTTGGGATTCCCTGGAAAGGAAGACTGCTAGGAGGAGGACTCACCGAGCCTTCATCCAAACGTGTCTGGTAAAAAGGGCACCTGGGTGGCTCAGTTGGCAGGGGCAATGACTTCGGCTCAGGTCATGTGCTCATGGCTCTTGAGCTCGAGCCCCCATCGGGCTCTGTGCCGACAGCTCACAGCCTGGAGCCTTCTTCTGATTCTGTGTGTCCCTCTCTCTCGGCCCTTCCCCTCTCACGTTCTGTCTCTGTTTCTCTCTCTCTCTTTCTCTAAAATAAATTAAAAACAAAACAAAACAAAAAAGTGTCTGATAACAGGAGAAAAATCAAGAAGTAGAAACTGAGATCAAAAACTTGTACCTGGGGCGCCTGGGGACTCAGTCGGTTATGCATCTGACTTTGGCTCAGGTCATGATCTCACAGTTTTTGGGTCCGGGCCCCGCATTGAGCTCTGTGCTGACAGCTCAGAGCCTGGAGCCTGCTTTCGAATTCTGTGTCTCGCTCTCGCTCTCTGCCCCTCCCCCACTCGGATTTTTTTTTTCTCTCTCAAAAATAATTTAAAAGGTTTTTAAATAAAAGAAACATACAGAAACAGTACCTTACCTGAAAATCAACCCTTTCTTGAAGATTCTATGCAGCAGTAAGGAGAGAGGAGAATCCACTGGCTAATTGAGGGATGTGATGGTTTCGAACAGGCTCTGAATGGTTCCCGCCGCCAAAACACATCAACTGGCTGGTGTCTCTAAAGACCCTACAATCCACTAAGTTTCTTAAAGATCCATCCATCCAGGTCTCCATGCCACAGAGCCTAAGCTCCCTCAGCTTTCCCCGGAACAGGGCAGAACCAAGAACCAAGGGCAGGACCAAGAGGTACAATCCCGGCCACCAGTGGAATCCCAGAGAGGATTACCAAGGACTCTGATGAGGAGGGAGACGGAAACGGGAAGGCAAAGGCTCCCAGCGCTACCAATTTATACCAGGGACCTCGTCCAGACCTGGGGATGTGCTGCCTGGCTCCTTGCCCATCGTGACATCGCAGTGATCAGAGCTACGACTCACGGGGCATGGTGAATGGAACAGAATGGAAAACATTAAGACGACCCAACTCCTGCTATGCAAAACTGGGAAGGTCCAATGGGTTTACTAATTCCTCAACCCAAGCTCTCCATCTCCTACCCTGAAGAGGCCCCATTTGACCCAAGCCCAGAGGAGTATTCCTTGCAGGGCGCACCCCCTAATCATAGGGTGGCACTACTCCATTTTGATTGGAACTGTGAAAACCAACCGAAAGGCAAGAAACTCCTAGGAGAAAGCTTGAGTTTTCTTTCTCGGTCCTTTGAAGATGTAAATCTTCCCACGCCTTTGAAATGTAAACACCCCAGGAGGTAACTGAAACAGCCCACAACAGGTTGCAGCCAGGAGGAAAGGAAAGATTACGCTAATTAGGCTTTAGCAGCACCGTCAAATCAGTGATGATAAACTTTTTTAGGTCATAAGTTACGGGTGAAAGTTATTAAAAGCAGCGTTCTAGATATTGCATGAAATTCTCAAGAATCTGCTGTGTCCTGGTATAATGTTATCACCTGCAATTCTAGTGATCATCTTGAAATGTTACGTGCCACAGAAATAAATAAACTGTCTTGGCAACTGCATTAAGATGAGAAATCATCAGATCTTTAACCTCGGCCATTTTTAAGTCTTTTGTCATTAGAGAGGTGTTTTACTCTGATGCTTTTGCAAAAGTGTTTCACCCTCAGAGATATTCGTGGAAAGGGCTCTGACCAGCACTCTCGAATACAGGTTTCTGGCAACTTTCAGATCATTCCGCTCAACTGGGTAAGAATTTACAGTGCTCTAACAAAAAACTCCGTCCATAAACTTGCTCAAAGTTTATGATCAAGATCAAGACTTAAGATCAAGAGCCGGGATTAATTACATAGGACTGAGTGAACTGATAAGGATAATTTTTATGACTTTTTGTTTAAAATATTGGGACTCTTTAATCTTTTGTTTCCTAAATCGAAGGAAACCCTTTCTCTTAAGCTAGCTACGACTTCCAGCAATTTGATAAAGCATGCTTTTGTGAACAAAGGTGAAAACTAGTGCTTTTTCTCCCTACCTGATCCCTCCTGTATTCAGAAACTTTTAGTGCATATTCTCAGTCACATAAAGAATCTAGTCTCCTTGCAAAAAGACACAATTGAAAACATTAGTTGTATTACCAAGGCTTTGAAACGTCATGTTTAACAAGACATACATAGATTCAAATATGACCAGACACCTTTTTAAGGAACTAAGACTGACTTTATGGAGCCGATAAAACGCTGTGGAAAAAAAATCAAGCCTTGTACCTACTTAACAGAGCTGCCAGCAGCCTTACCAGGTGACTAGGGAAGGTCACTTTCTGGTAGGTGCAGGGACCCCAGGATATTCTGGGGACCTCGAGAACAGAGGAATTAACCCAAATCAATGGGTGCTGCAGACAAAGTCTGATTGTTAAGTGCTTGGCTTGGCTTCCTAGACACAAGATTTTTTTGAAAGTCTCACCTGAGATTCCTTATGAAAAGTTCCAACAAAGCAGACTTGTGGTCAATCACTATTCTTACTGCACTTAGGTAAATTATCAGGCCAAATTTATTAAAACTAGATTTAATTTGCAAACCAATTTTTTTTTTACTATGGTTATCTTGGATAGAAACGGGGGTGACTATACAGATAAAAATTACGTCATTAATACACCTTTAAAATATTAAATTTCGGGCACCTGGGTGGCTCAGCCGGTTAAGCGTCCAACTTCAGCTCAGGTCATGACTCATGGTTCCTGAGTTCAAGTCCCGGGCTGGGCTCTGTGCTGACAGCTCGGAGCCTGGAGCCTGCTTCAGATTCTGTGTCTCCCTCTCTCTCTGCCCCTCCCTTGCTTGCTCTCTGTGTGTCTCTCAAAAATAAATAAACATTAAAAATTAGATTCTAGTTATGTTCATGGTCTTTGAGGTTTGTTTCTACCCATAAACTGTATTGGATGCTAAATTTTTCTTGTTTCCTCCAATATCTGGCTACAACTGTCCAAACTGAGGTTTCCAATATCCCCCCATCCTTCTGACTTGGAACCACGGAGAACGAAAACTGCCCTTTCCCCACATCCAAGCAAGCTGAAGCGAGACAATTCGATATAAACTTGAGGGAAACCGTGAGAGCAGCAGATCTATGTCTGGGCAATCTCCACGCCTGTTGCTGTGTGCGCCACTTGGCAGGATCACAATTCAACGTGCAAAGTGGGAAAATCTCTCAGCGTGCCCCCGCCTGCCCTCAACTCCATCTAAACATGCTTCAAACTCAACATCCAGAAGCATTTTCGCTGGCTGCCTTCAGAACGCGCGCTGGGATTATAATCTGCTCCAGTCATTAACCACTGTTTTTCTTTTGTTTCCTAAAAAATACCTTTTTTTAAACATTTATTCATTGTTGAGAGACAGAGCATGGGGGGGAGGGAGGGAAGGAGGGAGTGAGGGAGGGAGGGAAGGAGGGAGTGAGGGAGTGAGGGAGAGAGGGAAGGAGGGAGTGAGGGAAGTGGGAAGAGAGAGAGAGAGAGAGAGAGAGAGAGAGAGAGAGAGAGAGAGAGAGAGAGAGAGAGGGAGAGAGAGGGAGAGAGAGGGAGAGAGAGAGACACAGAATCCGAAGCAGGCTCCAGGTTCTGAGCCGTCAGCACAGAGCTGGACACAGGACTCGAACTCACGGACCGCGAGGTTACGCCCTGAGCCGAAGTCAGACGCTTAACCAGCTGAGCCCCCAGGTGTCCCTCCAGAGAAATACCTCGTAATGACCCAATGCAAGTACTTGCACCATTCAGGCTTAACTCTGGGAGCCCACCTGCACCGCAGCCTCCTGAAGTCAGACCCCACTCTTAACTGATCCATTCTCAGGACTAAGACAAAGATCAACCTACCAACTCAGGACAGGTCCAAACCCACTTACTTACACCAGATGGCCCAAGATGTTAAAATATTCCACACTATTACCCAATTCTTTGGACAAATTCTCACGTCCCCTAAGATCAAAGACTTAGAGCACAGCGCGATAAGTGAAGGAGGGGCGCAGAGAGGAAGAAAGCCCGATGTGGGGCTCGAACTCCCGAACCATGAGATCATGACGTTAAGCTGAAGGAAGATGTTTAACCCACTGGGCCACCCAGGCGCTCCTCACTGACTTAGTTTCATTGTGGGACTCTTCAAATGTGGGTTATGGACTGGACTTCAGACTATTGTCTGTTCAATTATTACAGAATTTCTACCATAATCTGACCGATCTTCTGGGTTTGGACAAACCCTACTCCTGACTTTCAGCAGATCAAATAACCAGGCAGCTAACGTCCCTGACTCAATTCCTTTGCATCACACCGGTGGCCTGGAGTGTAAACCCTGACAGTTTTGGGTTTTTTTTTTCTTTTTTATAATGCAAGAGCCTGACTTAAGCTTTGATTGCTGAGGCATCCACTTCAAAGAGGCATCCACTTCAAAGACAGTATCTAGAATAAACACGTTGCCAGCCACTGACTAGATAAAGAACCAAAACACCTCCTTTGTTTTAGAGATCTTGGTTTGACTGTAACTGACCACTCAGGCCACTGGTTTCTTTTCTCTTGGGATTTAAATTTTTTCTAATTTTTTAATTTATTTTTGAGACAGAGCATGAGTAGGGAGGGGCAGAGAGAGAGAGGGAGACCAGAATCGGAAGCAGGCTTCAGGCTCTGAGCTGTCAGCATAGAGCCTGATGCGGGGCTCGAACCCACGAACGTGAGATCATGACCTGAATCGAAGTCGGAGGCTTAACAGACTGAGCCACCCAGGCGCCCATTTTCTCTTGTGATTTAAATTTCTGCTCTTAAGTTTTAAACCCGCCAATCATGTGTGTGAGCCAGTAAAATCACAGACCCCCACCCTTACCTCAGTAAAATAAGAACCCAAGCCTGAGTGTTGTCTCTACCAAGGACCTGTGTGATATACGAACATGTGTGACTCCCCCCGACCCCGCCGTGTGCTGTATAATTCCCAGATGCTCTAGGTTATAAACTTGTTTCCCCCAAAGTTTCCTGGTGTTTATTGCTAACAGGGAGTCTCGCAATCACAATGGGAACCCTAAGGGCCAGTCCCACCACAAGCGACACTAAGACCCAGCACAAAACATAGGTGAACCAGGAGCCCGGCTGGCTCAGCTGGTAAAGCACTTAACTCTTGATCTTGACATTGTGAGTTCCAGCCCAACCACTGTACCTAAACAAACAAAAGACACAGGCAAACGGATAAACAATCACTGGCAAACCCATGGGACGAAACAGTCTTCAGTTACAAAAAGAAATGAGACTCCAAAGCCAAAACCACAAGGAGAAAACTTAAGATCCTATTCCTCAGTGAAAGAAGACAATGTGACAACACTGTGGGACCCCAAGCATGACATTCTGGAAAAGATAAAAGACAGTAAAAGATCCTTGGTTGCTAGGGAATGAACAAGTAAGGCACAGGAGGTTTAGGACAATGAAAAGATTCTATACGATACAGAAAATGATGAAGACGGGTCTTTTCATGTTAGTTGAAGACCTGACGTTGTAGAGGAGTCAACCCTACTGTAAACTACTTCCAAGTTGGCTCATCAAAATAACAAATGCACCAGAGTAATAGGAGATTAAAAAAATATACAACAGAGGCACCCGGCTGGCTCAGGTGGAGGAGTGTGCAACTCTTAATCTCAGGGTTGTGAGTTCGAGCCCCTCATTGGGTATAGAGATTCCTAAAATAAACAAATTTAAAAAAAAAAACCACCTCTGCTAATATACATCCATATATATGTACACACATATATTTATTTATGTATATATAAATATATGACAGTGTCCAGACAGAAGGGTTAAGTGGTCTCTGTACTTTACAGTCAAGCTTTCTGTCAATGTAAATGCTCTTTAAAAAAAAAAACAGTCTAGGGGCACCTGAGTGGCTCAGTCCAACTCTTGGTTTCTGCTCAGGTCATGATCTCATGGTTCGTGAGTTCGAGCCCAGCGTCTGGGTCTGCATGGACAGGGCAGAGCCTGCTTAGGATTCTCTCTCTCCCACTTCCTCTCTGTTCCTCCACCCACCTGTGCTCTCTCCTCTCTCTCTCTCTCTCAAAATAAATAAATAACCATTTAAAAAATCAAAACAGAAAGAAAAGTCTATAAGGCAAAAAAAGATGATGAACACAGATGCATTAATAGTCACCCCAAGTGACAGAAACAGAACATCTTTAATTCATCTGAGCTTAGTTCAATAACCCATGCCGGTGCTCCTCCAGGCCTGCAGCCTGAGACGGAGAAGAGACACTTCCACTCAATGCCTTGTTCCACGGCTTTACACATTCTGAGGAGGAGGGCGTCTGGGTGGCTCAGTCTGTTGAGCCTGGGACTTTGGCTCAGGTCACGATTTCACGGTTCAGGAGTTCGAGCCCCTAGTAGGGCTCTGTGCTGACAGCTCAGAACCTGGAGCCTGCTTGGGATTCTCTGTCTCCTCTCTCTGCCCCTCCCCTACTTATACTCATTCTCTCCCACGCCCCAAAATAAACAGGAAAAAAAATTTTTAATTCTGAGAAGGTATGAAAAGCAGGAGGAGTTCCAACACATACAAATGGGGTGATGTCATTCCTAAAATGTATGAACTCCCGCTGATTTTCGCTCAGGTCCGCCTCAGGAGCTCGCGAGGAAGCCTCAGGGTCTGGGAATAGGGGCAGGGCAGGGGGAGACTCCTCCAGCAGCAAGGAATCTTTTTTTTTTTATTTTACATTTATTTATTTTTTGAGAGATAAGAGTGAGACAGAGCATGATCAGGGAGGGTCAGAGAGAGAAGGAGACACAGAATCTGAAGCAGGCTCCAGGTTGTGAGCAAGCATTCAGCACAGAGCCCGACACAGGGCTCGACCTCCCCAATCAGGAGATGATGACCTGAGCTGAAGTCGGACGGTTAACCAACTGAGCCACCCAGGCGCCCCTCTCATGTCTTTTTACAACGCAGCCTGGGTACCTGCACATACACAAATGAATCTAAAAATGAAAAATGACCCAAGAACTTAGACACATTCATCTCACACCTTGAGGTTCTCTTGATTCAACAGAACACAAATCCGACCTGGTTCCCCTCGTTTTCCGGCCTGCCTCACACCTGTGTCTCTCCTTCAGCTCACAGTTTAGGGGCCCAAGTGCGGAGGGAAACCAGGCCCAAAGGGACGGGCTATTCTATCAATAAACAAAACCCTGGACCCAGCACAGCTGAGCAGCCCGCTTCCCACAGGCCACAAGGAGAGCCCCTTCAGAAGGCTCCTCAGTCTAGACTCTCCCAGTGGAGACAGAAGCCCTGGAGTGGGCCAGTCCCCGGTGAGGGGCGGGAGGGACCCCCGAGCAGCCTCACGCATGGACTCGGGGAGCCCTGCCCACCCCCCCCCTCCCCGGGGCACAAGGGAACCTCTCCCTCCCTCAGGCCTCCAGGCTTGCAAGTGAGGAAACTCCCAGCAGGATTTAGTTTAAGGTTCTGACCCAAATGACCTCCCCGGACACTGCCCCGAATCCAGGCCCCAGAGCTCGGCCTTCACAGACTTTCTCAAGGTCAACAATTTGCACTCAGTGCACCTTCCCCGTGCCTGCAAAACTCCAAGCTAAGCCTGCAAACAGGCCCAGGGCAATTGGGGCCTCAACTGCCTCCCCCGCCGCGGTGAGCGCCCTCCCAGATTTCCACTGCTCTGTAGCTTCGCTCAGAATAAAGGGCTCCCCACGATGGCTAGGAGCAAACAGGACACCTGCAGAGAGAGGGACCCCGAGAACAACTGGGCCTTCAAGTACTTGCTTTTGCAGGTTTAAGGGGGTCTTAGCTTAAGGCGATCCTGGATGGCTCAGTCCCTAGAGCCTGTGACCTTTGGTCTTGGGGTCATAAGTTCAAGCCCCATGATGGTTAGGGAGTTCATTTACAAAAAAGAGGATCTAATAAGGGAGTCTTAGCTTAGAGACCCTGACCTCAGGCTTCTGCGCCCCCTGGAGGAAGGTTGAACACCACTGATATTTTAAATCGCACAAACCCAAAGTGTGAAGAGGCCAGCAAAAACCACTCAATCCCAGTGTTTATGCGAAAATAAAAGAAAATTAGAAGGCACTGTGCCAGTTCAACACGAACACGCACTATTACTGCGTTCCTGGGGGGCGAGGTGTTAATTATTTCCAGGGCAAGTAACTGTTTTATAAACTCTTAATCATACTTGATTAAGAATCAGGGGCGCCTGGGTGGCTCAGACCATTAAGCACCCAACTGTGGCTCAGGTCATGATCTCGCTCACAGTTGGGGTGTTCGAGCCCCAAGTCGGGCTCTGTGCTGACAGCTCAGAGCCTGGAGCCTGCTTCGGATTCTGTGTCCCTCCCTCTTTCTGCCCCTCCCCCACTTGCTCATTTTCTCTCTCTCTCTCAAAAATAAATATTTAAAACAGGAAAAGAATCATAGTTCTGGTCTGCACATCTAAGCCCTGGAAATCCATTTGAACTCACCCAAAATAAAAGAACAAACCTCCATATATCACTAGCTTCACTGGGAGGGGGTAAAAAAAGGAAAACAAGAATTTTTAAGACGTGCCAATTTAATACTGGGCTACTTTTCTGAAATTAACTCTTTCTCTTTTTTGGAAATACTTCACACTGCGTTTCAAGTTCGACTGATTACATGAATTTTCAGACATTGAAAAACTAAAACTGAAAAAAAAAAAAAGAAAAACTAAGACTAAATTAAATGAATAAATCGTTTAAAAGCGACTTACTCGGAGAGGGGCAGCGCTGACCTGGACCTGTGCTCACAGCACAGGACACTCGGGAATGTTTCAAAGAGGAACCGCCACCCAAAGGGCTTCCCATAGGAGGTCTGTGCCCCAGGAAAGAGCCTGGGGTGGGGGGGAGGGAAGGCACAAGGGTTTCATACAAAACAGTTCCAGGTGATTATTCTCGGCGTTTCCCTCAAGTCAAATATCCACATAGAACATAAGCCTTAAAAAAAAAAAAAAAAAGCTCTGCACCGACTGGGGCTAAATAATGAGCTAAAATGCTGGGTCTGTTGGAAATAACACCCATACAACCAGTGGGTGATAACGATGCTGTGAACTGCAAAAGGGAAGCTGGCGTTAGGGAAGGCGGGAAGGAACTAGAAATGTGGATATTTATTGCCTGCCCAAGGGAGAGCTCGGCTGGGGGGGGAGGTGTAGGGGGGCAAGAGTCACAGATTTCAGACGGCGCTCCCCAAACACCTGGAAAAGGAGAAAAGGAGCCCGCCGCGGGGAAAAAGGAGGGGCTGGGGACCCCACAGATCACAGCTCCTCCCTCGCACAAACGCGAAGGAGTCACGATTGTCCCCTGACGACCCTCCCCGCGGTCGCCACACAACCGGAGGAGACGCGGCTGCGGGCGCAAAGCTGCCCGGAGTCTCCGCGGCCGAAGGAGCCGTGCACAGGACGGGCGCGGCCCGGACGCCAGGATCCCCGCTGCCGGCCCAGCACCCAAGCCGGAGGGGACCCAGGCGCCGCCAGCCAACTCGGGTCCGCGGACTCCGGAGACGACCGCGGGGGGTCCCGCCACAGCCGGTTCCGGCCGGTTCCAACCGGCCCCTCAGCGCCCGTCTCTGGACCCCGGGAGGCACGCTCACCATTTCTAGGTTTCCCGGGTCCCCCGGCGGCCGTCCTTAGGAAACCGCCCACGGTGTAGCTCAGAGCGCGAAACAGCGGCGGCTGAGCAACGTGGCACCCTTAAATACAGGCGACCCGCGATCCCCAGGGAGACTGTAACGCTTAGGAACGTCCGGGGTGGCGGCGGCGCGGCGCCCCACCCACCGCGCCGCCGCCGCCGCCTCTGATTGGACGGTTCTCAAGGCCCCGCCCCCTCACGCCTGAGTGACAGCGGGCGCCGGGGGTTAGGTATGGGAGCCTAACCCGGGCCAGGAGGTGCCCTATCCCGGAACGTGCGTGTGAAAACCTAGTTCTGCCAGTCCACGCTTAGAACAACGATCTTCTTTAGCAAACACACTTACACATCATCTCTCCAAGGGCGCCAGGGTGGCTCAGTTGGTTAAGAGTGTGACTTCAGCTCCGGTGGTGTTCTCACCAGTGGTGGGTTCGAACCCCACCTTGGTACTTTGGGCTGACAGCGCAGAACCTGCTTCTCTGCCTCCTCTCTCTGCCCCTCTGCTGCTCGTGCTCACTCCCTCTCTCAAAAATAAGTGAACATTTAAAAAAATTTTTAAAGTCACCTCTCCAGACACAATAGTTAATCTAGCTCCCTTCAGTCTTCAGCTGTTGAAAAATGGGACTTTGACACAGTAATTTTTTGCAAAAAGGTGCACAGGCAGGCAGCGGGGATGCATTCATTAGGTGGGCATCCTTCCAGAACTTAGGTGAGATTCAGAAAAACGTCACTGGAACCAAAAACAAACTACCACTTCAGATGAAAAATGACTTCTGGGTTTAGAACGGTGAAATTTAGGAAATGTTTCTGAAAATGAAATTTGGAGCCCATGGAAAACATAAGCAGGGACCCTTTCTTACTGGTGATTCAGTCACCGCTCGTGGTCATGATCGATGCCTTCCTAGGGAACACACGATTTAATCCGTCTATAACGAAACTTACCAGAAAACTGGGGTTCATCAGCATAGCCATCCCACTGATTGGTGAGTCTAGGACACCAGACGCAACCTTCATCTGACAGTGGTGGAATTGCTCTGTGACAGTCATCCTTTCCATGCAGCCTGCAAAACGACATTTCTGACCATTTCCTCTCAGTTCCCTGAGATCATCTGAGACAAACTGCCCCACCTAAATCCTCCCAGAGTGCAGCCACCGTGCCCAGGGACTGATCCACTGAGGGGCAGAGCTCAAGAACCGTAACTGATCACAAAGAAAAGAGACAAGAAGAGCCAGCTTTTGACCAGAGCTCCTCACACCAGGGGGACACTGCGGGCAGAAGCATCATCAATCAGTCGCCCATACAACAGAAGAAAAGCTCTGTGGATATTCAGCTTCAAGAATGGAGAGATGGAAGAGATATTTCCATTTCTTTTTTTATTCCAATGTAGTTAACATACAGTGTTCTATTAGTGTCAGATGCACAATACAGGAATTGAACACTTAATGTATATTTCTCAGAGCTCATCACGGTAAGTGTTCTCTTAATCCTCTTCACCTGTTTCACCCATCCCCCTCCAACCCCCCACCCTGCTGGTAACCACCCATTTGTTCTCTGTAGTTAAGAGTTTTTTTGGTCTGACTCCTTTTTCTTGTTTGTTCATTTGTTTTGTTTCTTACATTCCAAAGATGAGTGAAATCAGATGGTATTTGTCTTTCTCTGGCTTATTTTCTTTAGCATTCTACTCTCTAGCTCCAACCATGTTATTGCAAAAGGCCAGATTTCAGTCTTTTTATGGCTAACTAATATTCCATTGCACATACCTTCTTCTTTTGTTAAGTATGCTTCATGCCCAGTGCAGAACCCAACACAGGGCTTGAACTCATGACCCTGAGATCAAGACCTGAACTGAGATCAAGACTTGGATGCTTAACTGACTGAGCCACCCAGCCGCCCCTACCACATCTTCTTTTTTTTTTTTTTTTTAACGTTTTATTTATTTTTGAGACAGATAGAGACAGAGCATGATCAGGGATGGGCAGAGAGAGAGGGAGACACAGAATCCGAAGCAGGCTCCAGGCTCTGAGCTGTCAGTACAGACTCCAGTGCGGGGCTCGAACCCACAGATCGTGAGATCAGGACCTGAGCTGAACTCCAGCATTTAACCAACTGAGACATCATCCAGGTGCCCCTAGTTATATATATGTGTATATATATATATATATATTTTTTTTTTTAAGTAATAGTAGTACGGGGGTGCCTGGCTGGCTCTGTCAGTAGGGCCTGTGACTCTTGGTCTCAGGGTTGTGAGTTGGAGCCCCACATTGGGTATAGAGATTACTTAAAAATAAGATCTTTTAGGGGTACCTGGGTGGCTCGGTCAGTTGAGCGACTGACTCTTGATTTCGGCTCAAGTCATGATCTCACTGTTCGTGAGTTTGAGCCCCACACTGGGCTCTGCGCTGTCAACTTGGAGCCTGCTTGGGATTCTCTCTCTACCCTCTCTCTCTCTGCCCCTCCCCCACTCACACATGCTCTGTCTCGCTCTCTCTCTCAAAATAAATAAACATTTAAAAAAAGAGAAAGGAATGATTTTTTTAAAAAACCTTTTAAACCAATTTGACAATAAACTACTAAAAAAATAAATAAAAAATAAAAATAAAAATAAAAAACCTTTTAGGGGCGCCTGGGTGGCTCAGCCGGTTGAGCACCTGACTTGGGCTTTGGTCATGATCTCTCAGTTTGTGAGTTCAGGCCCTGCATTGGGCTCTGTGCTGACAGCCCAGAGCCTGGAGCCTGCTTCAGATTCTGTGTTTCTTTGACTCTCTGCCCCTCTCCCACTCACACTGTATGTGTGTGTGTCTCTCTCTCTCTCAAAATTAAATAAACATTTAAAAAATTTAAAAAAAAAAAGAAAAGAGATATTTGGAAGTCTTAATTAGTAGGGAATTCTAGGGGCGCCTGGCTGGTTCAGTCAGAATGCAGGGTGGCTATCGGGGTAAGCCAGTGGCTTGGGCAGTGAAAGGATTCGCAGGAGGCCGAACCAACCAATTAGAGGTTTTATCTAACACACAGCAAGGGAGCAGCGGGCAGGACAGCAAAGGGGTGTGCTGTCTGCCAGGCAGTGGGGGGGGGGGCTTTTTTAAAAAAATGTTTATGTATTTATTTTGAGAGAGAGAGAGAAAGTGAGTGGAGGAGGGGCAGGGAGAGAGAGAGAGAGAATCCCAAGCCAACTCCATGCTGTCAGGAAGGAACACATCTCATGCCTGGATCCCACCAACAGTGAGCTCATGACCTGAGCCCAAGTCAAGAGCGGGACACTCAACCCACTGAGCCACCCAGGCGCCCCTGCCATCCAATCTTTTATGCCTATTAATATGCTCCAGGTACGTCTTACATTTGCATAACTTTGTCTTGTTTTTTTCTTCTATCAGTCCAAAAGGACACAGTATAAATAATCTAGGGGCATGTGGGTGCCTCAGTGGGTTGGGCATCCGACTTCAGCTCAGGTCATGATCTCACAATTCGTGAGTTCAAGCCCCACGTCGGGGTCTGTGCTGACAGCTCAGAGCCTGGAGCCGGCTTCGGATTCTGTGTCTGCCCCTCCCCGCTCACACTCTGTCTCTCTCTCTCTCTCTCAAAAGCATTAAAAAATTTTTAAATAAAAATAAAAAAATTTAATTATAATAAATTAATTTCCTTCCAATGTAAAACATACACCTAAGAATGCAATGAGCGCATCTCCGACCTTGTGGTTAGACCGTGAAGCCCTCCGCACCCAGGTCCCTGTACCCGGGTTGGGTTGTGAGTTTCCAACTTCCCACCAGGGCCAAGGGCTTGGGAGGCCACAGGAGTTTTAGAAGTAGGAAATCAGTGGGGGTGGGCAAGTCGTGGGTGGGTGTCTCAGCGCTGTGCCAGAACAATTACTGCATCGGGTGAGGTGACCTTGAGGTGTGTTTGTAAACAAGGGTCACAGTTCCACAAGTGTCCTCCGTGTCCTCGGGTGTTAGGTTTCCACGCAAACGTCCCTGCAGAGGACGACTCCGGGCTCTTCCTGGGCGCAGGCAGGTAGCCTCAGGCTGGCTGTCACACGCGAGGGGACAGGGTGGCAAAGTGTCCGATCAGGAGCCTCTGGCGGTCCACGACGGTGGGGGGTCACTCTCCCACCTGCTCCTAACTCCAGCCTCCCTGGGGCTCACGGATCGCCTGCCCTTACAGGCCCCACGTTGCTCCGACGCTGTCTCTGTCATGTCGGGATCTGCACTGTCGTTGGGGTCATAGGGAGGACCCGGGAACGCAGGAAACTTAGAAACGGTGAGGAGTGAGCCTGTTTCTCAGGGTGAAGAGAGGGGGGCTGACGGGCCAGTTTGAAACAGCCGGAACAGGCGGTGGTGGGGACCCCCCGCCCCGTCATCTCTGGAGTCTGCAGACCCAACTCCTCCTGTGGCGATGCTGGGACCCTGTCCCGTCGCTGCGCGTGGCCAAGTGTCTTAGGATCCTGGGGGAAGGTCGTCAGGGGACAGTCGTGCCTCGGTCTCTTAGAGTTCGTGCACAGGAGGTGGTGTGCTCTGTGGGGTCCCCAGCCCCTGCTTTCTCCTGAGGGGCACCCATTTTCGCCTGAGTGTTCCAGATGCTTGGGAAGCAGAGTGTCAAATCCACGACCCTGTGCCCCGGCCTATCCTTTCTGGGACGGGCAGGAGATCCCTAAATTCCCAGATGTCTCCCCACCTTCCCAGATGCCAATTTCCCCTCTCCGATTCAGGGCATCGGTGATCACTGGTCCTCGGCGGTGCGGTTCCCACAGTCCATCTTTGGTTGATCATTTCCCCGCAGTCAGTGTGACGATGAAGCTTGAAGTGGGGTTCCTGAGCCAATGGCTGAGAAAGAATTCTCCAGACGTTTTTGGTGCAAAGGGGTGATTTTATTATAGCACGGGGACAGGACTCCTGGGCAGAAAGAGCTGCCCTAGGATCGTGAGGCGTGACTCATGGCAGACTTTTAAATTTGTGGAGGGAGGGGGAAGAGAGATAAAGTAAGTTCCTACGGAATTTTGAAGCAAGGCTTCCAGGACCTTGAGGGGCAAGCTGCTGTTAAGATAAGGTTACTTTTAGTCTTTAATAAAACGTAAACACTAAGGCACTAAGGCAGCCGTGAGCTCCTTGGGGAAGGTCAGGCTCCATGGTTCAAAGGTCCCTATCAGTGCGCTGCAGGCTGTAAGATTTAAGTAAACTACCTTTCTTCTGCCTTTGTTTCCCTCAAGTGGGTGGCTCCCTTTAACAGGTTTGTTTATGGGTCTGGATATTTTAGAGAAACACAGAGAATAATCACCTCGAACTATTTTGTAGGACATCCTAGTGCCTCTTCTCCCCCCCCCCCTTCCCCGTCTCCCTCCGCCTCCCCCTCCCGGGATCTCTCCTGAGTGCAGACATCCCATGGAAGTCCTCTGGCTGCCCGGCACTCTTTGAAACTTTCCCTCGTGTTCTGTCCTGTCAGCGATGCCCTGACCCGAATTATAAGGTTTATTAACCTCAGGGGCGCCTGGGTGGCTCAGTCGGTTGAACCTTGGACTCTCGATTTTGGCCTTGGGTTGTGGGATGGAGCCCCACTAGGGGCTCTTCGCTGAGCACGGAGCCTGCTTAGGACTCTCTTTCTCTCTCCCTCTGCTCCTCTCTCACGCTTGCATGCTCTCTCTAAAATAAAAAATGTTTAAATGATTGATTAACTTTAGTCTCAGCTTTTCAAGAAATAAAAATTTTATTTAATCACAACGTGAAACACAGTGTAAAATATTTCCAAAGTGGCAAAGAGGTGAATTTCAGGGAAAAAAAAATTCCAAGATTACATTGCGTGTATTATATATATATATTTTTTCCCTTTAGTCTTCCTTTGATCATGTTAGTAATGTTCCAAGGTATGGTTTTTTTTTAAGTTCATTTATTCATTTATTTATTTGGACAGAGAGAGCAGGGGAAGGGATGAGAGAGGAGAGAGAGAGAGAGAGAGAGAAAGAGAGAGCTTGAGAGAATCCCAAGCAGGCTACACACTGTCAGAGCAGGGCTAGATCTCACGAACTGCAAGATCATAACCTGAGCTGAAATCAAGAGTTGGACGCTTGGGGTGCCTGGGTGGCTCAGTCGGTTAAGCATCCGACTTCAGCTCAGGTCATGATCTCACAGTTCGTGGGTTCGAGCCCCACGTCGGGCTCTGAGCGGTCAGCTGGAGCCTGCTTCTGATTCTATGTCTCTCTCTCTCTCTATCTCTCTCTCTGCCCCTCCCCACTTGTGCTCTGTCTGTTTCAAAAATAAAAAAAAATAAAAAAAAAAAGAAAAAGTAAAAAAAAAAAAAAAAGAGTTGGACGCCTAACCAACCTAGCCACGTAGGTGCCCCCTGAGATCTGTGCTTTTATTTTGGGTGAGTTCAAAACAATTTACAGGGTTCAGACTTGAAGACCTAGGTGTTCAAGAATGATTCATAGTTAATAAAAATTTCCCCCAATGGAAATAATAATGTAGCTTTATCTTCCTTCAGAATGCAATAGATACTTGGGGGTTTTCTAGCGAAGTGCCTTACAATTTTCTTCCCTTCTTTTCCCCTTAAATTTTGCTGGAATGTTTAAGCACTGGGTTTGGGTCATTTAAAGTAACACTCATCATGGGACTCTTGATCTCGGGGATGTGCGCTCCGGCCCCACGTTGGCTGCGGAGTACGTACAATCTCAGGGCGCTGGGTGGCTCAGTTGGTTAAGCGTCCAACTCTTGATTTTGGCTCAGGTCATGATCCTACAGTTGTGAGATGGAGCCCTGTGTCTGGGCTTAAGATTCTCTCTCTCCCTCTCTGGCCCTCCCCAACTTGTGCAAGTGCTTGCTCACTCTCTCTCCCTCAAAATAAATAAATAAATAAATAAAAATAAAATAAAGCCTCAAAAAAGAAAATAAAATGAAATAACATCGTGGTCCAAAGCAACTCTAGTAAGGGCGTGGGGACAGAGGCTCAGGGCCCTAAGCTAAGGTCCCCCTCGACCTGCAGAGGCGAGTACTTGAAGGCCTAGTTATTCTTCCAGGGGACCCTCCCCCTGCAGGTGTCTTACCTGCTCACATCCACCTGAGAAGGAGCCCTTTATACTGAGAAGCTGCTGAGCCCTGGGGGGCTGGGGATGAACATGTAGGGGTAGCGTGGGGGGAGGGGGGACCCCTATGCCTTTTCTTTTTTTTTTCTTTTATAGTTTACTGTCAGGTTGATTTCCATGTAACACCCAGTACTCATCCCCACAAGTGCCCTCTTCCATGCCCATCACCCACTTCCCCCTCCCCCACCAGCCCTCAGTTTATTCTCAGGATTCAAGAGTCTCTCATAGTTTGCCTCCCTCTCTCTCCCCAACTATTTCCCCCTCCCACTCCCCCATGGTCCTCTGTTAATTTCTCCTGTTCCACGTATGAGTGAAGACATAGGGTATCTGTCCTTCTCCGCCTGACTTATCTCACTTAGCATGACACCCTCGAGGTCCATCCACGTTGCCAGAAATGGCCAGATTTCACTCTTTCTCATTGCCATGACCCCTATGCCTTTTCTGAAGTTGCACCTGAGGTTCCCTTAAGTCTGAAAACTCCCACAGGCTAGTTTTGCATCCAGTGTAGGGGAACTCAGAGTGCAAATTGTTTACTTGAGAAGGTCTGTGAAGGTCGAGCTCTGGGGCCTGGATTCGGGGCAGTGTCCGGGGAGGTCATTTGGGTCGGAACCTTAAACTGAATCCTGCTGGGAGTTTCCTCACTTGCAAGCCTGGAGGCCTGAGGGAGGGAGAGGTTCCCTTGTGCCCCGGGGAGTGGGGGGGTGGGCAGGGCTCCCCGAGTCCATGCCTGAGGCTGCTCGGGGGTCCCTCCCGCCCCTCACTGACCCACTCCAGGGCTTCTGTCTCCACTGGGAGAGTCTAGACTGAGGAGCCTTCTGAAGGTGGCTCTCCTTGTGGCCTGTGGGAAGCGGGCTGCTCAGCTGTGCTGGGTCCAGGGTTTTGTTCCTTTAAATTCCTTTATTGATCGAATAGATCAGCCCTTTGGGCCTGGTTTCCCTCAGCACTTGGGCCCCTAAACTGTAAGCTGATGGAGAGACATGGTGTGAGGCAAGCTGGAAAATTATGGAACTGAACAGAATTTGTGTTCCGTTTAGTCAAGAGAACCTCAAGGTGTGAGATGAATGTGTGTAAGTTCTCAGGTACACTATTCCATTCTTGGGTCAGTTTTTGTTTCTATGCGTCCCTAGTCCTTAGAAAAGCAACTGAATTCCTATTTTAATGGATGTGAGGAAAACTACCCAAAGCTTGTGCAAGTTTATTAAAATCCAACACATTTAAATAAAACTCTGTAATATTCTATTTATTCCCAGAAAATACCGAGTGTGGTATAGGGGCCAGGCAAACTGTGACGACTCATGTCACCTGTTAGAAAGAGTTTTGTATGGTCCACATTTTTGTGACGTTTAGTGTTTAAAGGAATTAAATCTTAGAATGACTCCCTGTATACATAGTGAAAGACGGAATAGTAAATAGCAAACTATGGCATAATCATTTATTTTTTTAAATTTTTTAATGTCTTTTATTTATTTTTGAGAGACAGAGAGAATCAGTGTGAGCAGGGGAGGGTCAGAGAGAGAGGGAGATACAGAATCCGAAGCAGGCTCCAGGTTCTGAGCTAGCTGTCAGTACAGAGCCCGATGCGG
The DNA here is from genome assembly GCA_004023845.1 of Helogale parvula. Classification (NCBI taxonomy): domain Eukaryota; kingdom Metazoa; phylum Chordata; class Mammalia; order Carnivora; family Herpestidae; genus Helogale; species Helogale parvula. Next base: position 32,997 of record PJEM01005106.1, on the reverse strand, counting down.
GGCTCGAACCCACGAACGTGAGATCATGACCTGAGCCAAAGCTGGATACTTAACTGACTGAGCCACCCAGGCGCCCCAATCACTTATTTTTAATATAATTTATTGTCAAATTGGCTAACATATGGTGTTTTTAAAATATAATTTATTGGATATAAGTTTATTTTAAATAAATCCATAAGATAGAAAAGCCTAACTTAAGAAAATCACTGTGGAGATATATTAGGAGTTAAGATGGCAAGGGTGCCTAGGGGGCTCAGTTGGTTACGCAGCGATTTTGGCTCAGGTCATGATCTCACAGTTCGTGGGTTCGAGCCCCACGTCGGGCTCTGTGCTGACAGCTCAGAGCCTGGAGCCTGCTTCGGATTCTGTGTCTCCCTCTCTCTCTGCCCCTCTCCCGCTCACACTCTGTCTCTCTGTCTCTCGAAAATAAGCATTAAAAAAAAAAAGATGGCAAAGCGATAGGGGGACCCCAGGCTGCCTTGTCCCTGGAACCCGGCTGGATCAACATCAAATCGTTTTGAACACCTAGGAAATCAATCTGAGGGTTAAGGGGGAAATCTGCACAATCAGAGGGAGAGGACCTGGCAGGTGGGGAGATGTGAATTGGGCGAGAGCAAGGCCGCACTGCTGAGGAGGGGAGGGAGCCCCTTCTGCAGGGAAAGGACAGAGAGAAAGCGAGCGAGCAGCACATTTGGTTTGCACCAAGACAAACACTCCAAGGAACTGACTATCGCAAGTTTTTACGAAGAGTGGCGCTCCAGTTCTGAAGTTCTGGAAGTCTGCGCCATTCGCCAGGGTCGAGCTGGGCGGGCTGCAGTGCTCCTGGGGACAAGGAGGTGGAGACCCAGGAGCAGAGCTCCCGGTGCAGGGATCCCCTGGGGCGCCCTGGGAGAGAATGTCCCGCTTCCTGGAGTGCCTTTGGAAGACAGCATGTTGCCTCTCCAAGGACAAAAGACCCAGCGGGCACCACTGAGCGGCCATCCAACAGCGGAGGCCAGAGGCCTGCTCAGTGGGGACCAGCTGGTCACAGCTCCTCCCTGTGACTCACTGCAAACTCTGAGCACCTGCACAGGCAGCCGTGCGACTGCTTTTCTGAGCCAAAAAGACACCAGACACAGCTCTTCGGATCTACTCAGGAGGAGGGGAGCAGGTCTGTGCTTTGCCGGGTCCTTTAGGTTTGGAGTTTGGAATCCCAGCCTGAGCCAGGAAGAAAACGGCAGGGGCTGGGCGGGTTAATGGACTGGGCACAGAAGGGTTAAGGACAGGGGCCTGTGGAAGCTAGGGACACAAGGGGGGAGACGGTTCTATCGCTTTTCTGTGAGGGTTTCCTGGACAGCATAGGAAGCAAGCCCAGCTCTCCAGGGGAGGAGAAAGCGTGAGTGACGCCACCTTCCTCCAGCCCCCAGCACAGTGCAACTTCAGTGAGTGACAGCGCCCCCAGTGGCGGCTGGAGCTACTTACACCAACGCCCCCCCCAACCCCGCCTCCGGCTTGCCCTGTTGGTTATCTTTGCTAAAGCAGGGCCCCCTGTGATGCAGCGGGGCGATGGGGGGAGGGGGGGGAGCTCTCCTGAAGACAGGGCCCCCTTTTACCCCCATGGTTTTTGTTTGTTTTTTCATTTCCTTTTCTCATTTTTTTGGATCAGCCTTCTTTTTTTTCCCTTTCTTTTTTGTTGGAATCAGGCTTATAGTTTTGTTTCTTAAAAAAAATTTTTTTTAATGTTTACTTATTTTTGAGGCAAAGACAGGGCTTGAGCAGGAGAGGGGCAGAGAGAGAGGGAGACAGAGGAGCGAAACAAGCTCCAGGCTCTGAGCTGTCAGCACAGAGCCTGACGCGGGGCTCGAACCCACAAACTGGCGAGATCATGACTTGAGTCGAAGTCGGCACTTAACAGACTGAGCCCCCCAGGGGTCCCTGTTTGCCTGTTTTTTGTTTCTGTTTTTGTTTTGTTGTTGTTTCTTTTCCTTTTCCCTTTTTTTTTTTGGATCAGCCTTTTGTTTGTTTATTTGTTAAATCGGACTGACTTTTACAAACAAATAAAAGCACACCTATTTAAAGGTACAAACAAGGGGCGACTGGGTGGCTCAGTCGGTTGTGCGTCCGACTTTGGCTCAGGTCATGATCTCGCAGTCTGTGAGTTCCAGCCCAGCACTGACTCTGTGTCTCCCTGCTTCGGATTCTGTGTCTCCCTCTCTCTGCCCTTCCCCCATTCATGCTCTGTCTCTCTTGTTCTCAAAATAAATAAAACATTTTTTTTAAGTTACAAAAAAAGGTACACACAAGGAGGAACTCCACAGGGGACTGACCTGTGGGTGAGAGCGGCCAAAACTCCACAGCAGAGTACACACTGCACACTCCGGAAACAGTCCCTGCGGCGCCAGGCTCTGGACCCTGTATGACGCCTCCCTTTTTTTTTATGTTTTTATTTATTTTTGAGAGAGGGAGAGAGACAGCGTGAGCAACGGAGGGTCAGAGAGAGATGGAGACACAGGATCTGAAGACAGGCTCCAGGCTCTGAGCTGTCAGCACAGAGCCTAACATGGGGCTCGAACCCACGAACCGGGAGATCATGACCTGAGCGGAAGTCGGATGCTTAACCAATGGAGCCCCCAGGTGCTCCTGACCCCTTTTTAGTAAAGCATTATTCTCAGGAGCAGGAAACATAACAAGGTCTCATAGCACACAAAAGACAGAAACCTAGACAAAATGACAAGATGGAGGAACTCGCCCCAAAAGAAGGATCAAGAAGAAATCACAGCCCGGAATCCACTCAAAAATATAAGTGATAGATCTGAACAGGAATTTAGAACAAAAGTCGTAAGAAAACTAGCAGGGCTTAAAAAAAAAAAAAACATAAAAGACACAAGAGAGCCTCTTGCTGCAGAGATAAAAGACCTAAAATCTAGGCAGGCCAAAATAAAAAATGCTATAACTGAGATGCAAAACTGACTAGATGTAATCACAAGGATGGAAGTGGAGGAAGGATGGGTGATGGAGAAGATAAAATTATGGAAAATAATGGAGCTGAAAAGAAGGAAAGAAAACTGTTAGATCATGAATTTGGACTTAGGGAAGTCAGCTACTCCATAAAGTGCGACAATATCCGTGTCATAGGAGTCCCAGAAGAAGAAGAGCGAGAAAGAGGGGCCGAAGGTTTAGTTGAACAAATTATAGCTGAGAACATCCCTAATCTGAGGAAGGACACAGGCATTCAAGTCCAAGAGGAACAGAGAACTTCCCTCAAAATCAACAAAAACAGGTCAACACCAAGACATCTCAATAGTGAAACTTGCAACATACAAACATAAAGAGAGAACTCTGAAAGTAGCTCGGGACAAAAGATCCACGACAAAGGGTAGACACATCGGGCTAGCAACAGACCTGGCCACAGCAACGTGGCAGGCCAGCAGGGAGTGGCGTGATCTGTCCAGTGTGCTCAGTGGGGAAAACATGCGCATTACCCAGCAAGGCTGACATTCAGAGTAGAAAGAGGGGAGTGCTTGAGGGGCTCAGTCGGTTAAGCATCTGACTCTTGATTTCAGCTCAGGTCAAGATCTCACGGTTTGTGGGATCGAGTCCCGTGTGAGAATCTTAGGATTCTCTCGCTCTCTCGCTCTCTCATTCTCTCCTCTCTCTCTGCTCCTCCTCCAGCTTGCATACGCTCTCAAATAAATAAATTTAAAAAAAAAGGAATAAATCTTGCACCTATTTTAATACCCATGGTGGCATTCCACCAGCGTTTCTGATAGAGAACGCGGAAACGCTGCTGGTGTCTGTCCTTATCCAGTCCATCCTTGATCAAAGACAGGGCCCAGTGGGCAGCAGGGTTAAGTATACCCCCAAAAATCATGCCAGAGGAGGTCTTGCCCAAAAGTCTACCTCACCTGCACATTTTTACAGACCTTCAGGCCATTTATTGCCAACGACCCAGCTGCCTGGCACCAAAAACAAATGCCTTAGCTGAGGTCACCCCCTTGCTTCATCGTGACTCAAATACAAAAGACGACCCCGTAGGACTCTGCACATAATACAAATCAAAGCAGACAGACTCATTTCAATCCTAAGGTTGACACATGACTTCAACTTTTGGAAACACATACTGATACCTTAGTTCCACTCACGAGTAAAGAAAGCAAACAGGGGCTGTGGGAAGTGAGCTTCGCAGTATCAAATTAGCGAGGTGCTCCTTGTGTTCCCGTGGGGGTATGTGGATGGTTTATTTGAGTAATTCTACAGACAGACTTGGTGATGATGCCCACGATGCTACGGCTGGAATACTAGTCTGTAAAAGTGCACGCCACACCATATTGGGTAATTTTAAACCATATACGACACTACCAAACACACACAAATACGTCCTATTAACATACATAAGGGGCCCCTGGGTGGCTCAGTCGGCTAAGCATCCGACTTCGGCTCAGGGCATGATCTCGCAGTTCATGAGTTCGAGCCCCACATCGGGCTCTGTGCTGACAGCTTGGAGCCTGGAGCCTGCTTCCAATTCTGTGTCTCCCTCTCTCTCTCTCTGCCACTGCCTGCTTGTGCTCTGTCTCTCCTGCTCTCAAAAATAAATAAAACATTAAAAAAAAAGTTAAAAAAATACATGAAAAAAGCCACAACAAAATTTTAGTGAACTAAATCCAGCAATATATAAAATGCCCTAAGCCTCGTGACCTCTTGGGATTCAAATCATGGAAGCAATATTGGTTTTACATCTGAAAATGAATTACTGTAACAAACCACTAACAGAATCAATGTGCCAAACTACAGAATCATCTCAAGAAACACAATCATTGGACAAAATCCAACACACCTTTGTAAGGAAAACACTCAATAAACTATGATAAACTACCTCAATAAACTACCTAAGGGTGAAATAGGTAATCAATGAAAAACGCAGAGCTAACAAATTCTTGATGGCGAAAGAATCAAGGCTTTCAGAGCACCTGGGTGGCTCAGTCGGTTGAGCCTCTGACTTCGGCTCAGGTCATGATCTCAAGTTCGTGCGTTCGACCCCGTGTCTGGCTCTAGCCCCGCATCGGGCTCTGTGCTGACGGCTCAGAGCCTGGAGCCTGCTTCTGATTCTGGTCTCCCTCTCTCTCTGCCCCTCCCCGCTCATGCTCTGTCTCTCTCTGTCTCAAAAATAAATAAAAAACATTTTATTTAAAAAAAAGAATAAAGGCTTTCTAAGATCCAGGGGGGAAAAAACAACAACAACAACAACAACAACAAAAACCCAAAAAGCAAAAACAAAACAAAAGCAGACGAGCAACCACAAAGTATGCTCTCACCAGTTCCTTCAATGTGGTAACTGAGGTGTTACGAGGGCCATGAGGCAAGAATAAAAAATGAAAACATTCCAGGCTTCAGAGTACACTCATGCATACCTGCCCAGGCAGACATACGGAATCACAGACTCCGTTGTGGCACATTTTTTGTGGACACGCAGGCACTCAAATTCACAAACCCTCAGAGATAATGGCCCAGAAATGCCCTGTTCAGGCCCCCCCCCCCCAAACTCCCCCGCAGCTTTCTCTCCCCCTTTAGGACTAAAAACCACCTGATAAATTGCGTATCTTACTATGTTTTGTTTCCGGGCTCCTAGAATGTCAACTTCCAGGGGACAAGGATATTTGGTTCCTCTCAGTCACTGCAGCAGCTACCAGCCTGTTACCCGGGAGGAGACTGAGAAGTACTGACTGACTGGCCTCACGGACACACACACCAGCCCCATCACAGGCACCATGTCTGCGTGGCTTGGTCTTAGAAAGAGTGACTCGCTCTCACTGCCTTCCCACGTGACAATCCCAAGCCAATCCCCAAAGAAGGATCCATGTGCCCCTCATGATGGCCAAGTGACTTCATACGTCCTGAGCAGAAACCAGATGAAAAGGCCATCTCTTAAAAAAAAGAAAAAACAAAAACAAAACCAAAAAAACCCCACCACAGCTCTGGAACCTCGAGAGGAGAGTTGGGGGCCCATGACAATTGACACTATCCAGTGCCAGCCCCTCACACTGCTATAATTGCATCCGGAAACCCTTCACAAGGTGACACGTCCTTATTTTTCTTTCTTTTTTTTTTTAAGGTTTATTTATTTTTTTTTGAGAGACAGAGACAGAACGTGAGCAGGGGAGGGGCAGCGAGAGAGAGTCACATAATCTGAAGCTGGCTCCAGGCTCTGAGCTGTCAGCACAAAGCGTGTTGCGGGGCTCGAGCCTGACGCGGGGCTCGAACCCATGAACTTGAGATCATGACCTGAGCAGAAGTCGGAGGCTCAACCGACTGAGCCACCCATGCGCCCCTCATTTTGCTTTCTATCGAGGATTCACCGAGGGGCGCACTGAGTGGCACCTCCTCCCTCAGCTGCCCACATCCTCTGCTGAGTTCTCCTAGATATGGTGTCCATGTCCCCTTGAGGTCTAACCTGGGCACAGAGGTCAAGCTGGTCACACGTAGTCCCGTCCTCATAGAGGCCTTGATGGCTGCCCCTCCCCGGACAACGTCTGCTGGTGGGGAGCATGGCAGCCCGGGGACCTCGGACTCCAGGTCTCCCGGCCACAGAGATCACTTTGTGGACTCAGGAAAGCGCTGGAAGCTGCTGCAGGACCACGTCGAGATGTGCCACGACCCACTTCTGCCTCTTCCCGTCAAGAATAGGAGGCGTGGCCTATGGCACAAGATGGCAGCACCTCTCACGCCTGCGCCTGTGCACTTCGGTGGAGAGGGAATCCCTCGCCTAGTGTGGGCCGCGGTGCAGTATGGCGGCCAGGGGAACCCTGGGTCGGCGGGGGTGGGGGTTCTGCTGGAGACCTCTGTTTCCCAAAGACCACAGGACTGGAACTCTGTCGGGGGGGTTCCTGTTCCAGAAAAGGGTAGGCTGTGGCCTTGAGGGGTAGGCTCCAAGTTCACCGGGGTGTGCGGCTCTGAGGTGAGGGAATGGAGCATGCGCAGCTGACACCGCAGGGCGTGTGCCCCAGAACCCGGGGAGGGAGGTGTAGAGCATGAGCTGGGGAGGGACAGAGGGAGAGGGAAACAGAACCTGAAGCAGGCTCCAGGCTCTGAGCGCTCAGCACACAGCCCCATGTGGGGTTCGAACTCACAAACCCACAAATCGAGAGATCATGACCTGAGCCAAAGTTAAAAGCTTATCTGACTGAGCCACCCAGGGGACCCCAAGGTGTCTATTTTTTATATCACTGGGGGTTTTGAGACTTGTGACACTGTGCATGTTGGTGCAGAACTGATGTTCATGGGACAGCGGGGACTATGTTTGAGGGGCCTGTGGCTCTTGACCTGGGTGCTGGGTTCTTCCACAGCTGCGCTTCACAGTCACCGGGGTTGCAACGGAGAACATATCCAGAGTAGGGCAGGTGTTGCATTTAAACTTAAACTTGTAGGACGCCTGGGTGGCTCGATCGGTTGTATATCCAACTCTTGATTTTCACTCATGATCTCACGGTTTCTGGGATCGAGCTGGGTCGGGCTCGGTGTTGAGACTGTGGCGTCTGTTTGGGATTCTCCTTCTCCCTGTCTGCCCTTCCCCCAACTCGCGCTGTCTCAAAATAAACTTTTAAAAGAAGTAGAAAAAAATAATAACATAAGTTTCTCAGCAAGCAGGAACAGGGTAGGCAAGAGATGGGAAACTTCATATCTGGAAATGGCCTCAAGACGTGCTCTCGGACCACATGATTCTGACACTCAAGGATTCAATTAGGATAAACCCAGGCAGTTCCCACCAGGGTGTTAGATGCATCTTTGTTTCAGATGACAGCATTCCCAGGACAGGACCTCAGATTCCTGCTGTTAGAGGTGGCACCAGGAGCCCTGTCATTTTCCCACCAGTTATGTGAATAACATGAGGGTAAGTTTAGCCCTGAGGGCCGTTTTATAACTGCAGACTGAGTTCCAAGATAGTGGCTTATGTCCTTCCCCGCGTCTTAGAATTCTTCCTATAAAGGACCCCAAGGCGGAGGAAGTATTGCACGCAGAAATGAAGTTAGGGTTTTAACATCCTCCTAGCCTGTGAAAACATGTTTACTGGTTTTTATTAATTGCCTTTAGGATATACACCTGTAATTTAGGAGTCAGTGTGTATTTTCATAACACTTTCAAGACAGAGAATACTCCAGCACCCCAAAAGAACAATCTGGGGCACCTGGGTGGCCCAGTCAGTTAAGCATCCGGCTTCGGCTCAGGTCATGATCTCACGGTTCATGGGTTTAAGCCCCGCATCAGGCTTTGTGCTGAACGTTTGCTCGGAGCCTGGAGCCTGCTTCGAATTCTGTATCTCCCTCTCTCTCTGAGCCTCCCCTGCTCACACTGTCTCTCTCTCTCTCTCAAAAATAAAGAAAATTGAAAAAAAAAAAAAGAACAATCTGTGTGGTCCCTGTTTGGACTGACCCCTTAGCCACGGATCTGTTTTAGGTTCCTATACTTTTGCCTTTTCCAGAACATGCAGGATGCCATGTTACTTCATGAGTCCTGCTGAAAGGACTCTGATGCCACATTTGTAAAAGTGCAAAATCATATAAACTTTGCTGTGTTCTCCCAAGTCTAAAACTTCTGACATCGCCCAGGGCACATAGTATGTCAACAAAACGGAGAGATGCCACTATTTTGAGCTGTGTGACCTGGTGTAAGATCCCATGCTTGTGTGATGGAAGGAATAATGAGGTCAGAGATCAAACGAGGTAGGACGACTAATACGATGACATAATCTCTACAATACTAAGAAAACAAATTAGCGCCGGAGAAAAAAGAAACCAGATTTGGATTTCCTTAGCTGTTTTATGAAAGTAAAGCTGTCGCTGTTTGCCTTGTCTTCCATGACATCTCCAGGAAGTGTAACCAGACGGAAATGATCCGTGACAACAAAAGTGGCTTTTGTACCCCCTTGATCAAAAACCATCAAGACACTATCTTTATAACAAGGCACAGGGGTGCCTAAGTGGCTCAGTCAGTTAAGCGTCTGACTTTGGCTCAGGTCATGGTCTCACGTTTTGTGGGTTCAAGCCCCACGTCAGGCTCAGTGCTGAGTGCTGACAGCTCAGAGCCTGGAGCCTGCTTCTGATCCCATCTCTCCGTCTCTCTCTGCCCCTCCCCTGCTTGCAGTCTGCCTCTCTCTCTCTCTCAAAAATAAATAAACATTAAAAAAAATTTTTTTTAAAGGCACAGGAAATTCCCACTTTGAGGATGTCAAATATACTTCCTTTGTCATTACCTTGAGATGCTACCTAAAATGATACAACTCCAGGCACTTGGGTGGCTCACTCGGAAGAACAAGCGACTTTTGATCTCAGGGTTGTTCAGTTTGAGCCCCATGTTGGGTGTAGAGATTACGTAAATAAGTAAACTTTAAAAAAATTATGAGGGGGGCACCTGGGTGGCTTAGTCGGGTAAGCATCCGATTTCAGCTCAGGTCACGATCTCACGGTTTGTGGGTTCGAGCCCTGGGTTGGGCTCTGTGCTAACAGCTCAGAGCCTGGAGCCTGCTTTGGATTCTATGTCTCTCTCTCTCTCTACCCCTCCCTCACTCACTCTCTGTCTCTGTCTCTCAAAATAAAATGAAGATATAAAAAATTTTTTTAATACAAATAAAAAAATAACGAGGGATGCCTGGACGTCTCAATTAAGCATCTGACTTCAGCTCAGGTCATGATCTCGTGCAGTCCATGGGTTTGACCCCGCATCGGGCTCTATGCTGGCAGCTTGGAGTCTGGAACCTGCTTTGTATTCTGCATCTCCCTCTCTCTCTCTCTGCCCTTCCCCCACTCATACTGTGTCTCTCAAAAATGAATAAACATTAAAAAAATAAATTTAAAAAATCAAACAAACAAAAAAAAAAACCAAACAATGAAATGACACAGTTCCCCTATCACTCTCCTCACAGGAAAACTCATGATGGGCCACAGCTCTGCGGATGACAGACCCTCCTCAAACTAGAACTTGGAAAATTTCATGGGGCACCAAGTGGGCCACTCAGTCTGAACAGCCATAAAATACGTGCCGAAACATTCAGGGAGTTTCGATTCCTTTCATCTGATGTCAAAGAGAAACATAAATACCACCAACACCCATGCCTAATGTAATGGTAGGTCTCACGTCCCAATACCCATGACTGTGCTCATAGTCAAACAGCACTTGCCCTACTTAGAACCAGGGCCAACACAAACATGAAACTGGTATCTTTCCTGGTGGGGAATCCCTGCTCTTAATCCCAGGGGGGCGGGACTTCCGGTATTACTGGCCATTACTTACACCCGCACACAAGCAGTTTCTCCATATTTAGGACATATTAGATGGTGCCAGAACAATGATGGATGATGAGATCCTCACTTGGTAGGGCCCCTTCCCTCCATAGAGAAGACAAACAACCCACTCCCTACTTCCTTGTCAAGGGCCTTCCTTTCCTTTCCTTCAGAATATTTATTTTCTAATTAAAAGCGAAAGCTTTCTCAATTAACTATCTTCTTGTCTCAAAAACATAAGCACCAAGCATGTAAGAACCTGTTTCTTTCATGCCTATGTTATCTACAGCCTAGAGTGGCTTAAATATTTGTGCTAAATTGTATTTTCAGCCTACATTTCCTGACATGGTGTTGACCAAAGAACCTCAAGAGCACGGCCTCTGAGCAAGAAGGGCGACCCTGGAAGGGGGAGCTTGACCCTGTCACTTCCTGAGTTTGTGTTCTTCGACAATTTCCCTAAACTTGTAAGCATTACTCATAATAGAAATAGTAAGTCTTACATATTTACTAAGGAATATGTGATTTGACTTTAAGTGAGATACTTTGTGGAAGAGTCCGATACACTGCAGGGCATGTTTCAGTATCTAAGTAACAAGAAAGGCAAGGCTGTTCCAGATGTTCAAGCTGGCCTAGGACCCCATGCAAGGCCTAGACTGTCAAAAAGTTATCTCATATGTCCAATCCCAGACACAGCTACTTTGTAACCATTTTGGATCAACATAAAACAAAGGTATTCTATCACCAAATCTCTAACATGACAAAAGAGAACAGATCCCACAGAAATAACCAAAATGACCCTCTATTCACTAATATGGTTTCTGTTTCTTACAAGTTAGGTTTACCATCAAGCCATTCTTTCTGCCTTCTATGTAAGAATTATTGGGGCGCCTGGGTGGCTCAGTCGGTTGAGCGTCCAACCTCGGCTCAGGTCATGATCTCACAGTTTGTGGGTTCCAGCCCCGCGTCGGGCTCTTTGCTGACAGCTCAGAGCCTGGAGCCTGTTTCGGATTCTGTGTCTCCTTCTCTCTGCCCCTTACCTGCTTGTGCTCTGCCTCTCAAAAATAAACATTAAAAAATTTTTAAAAACCAACTATTATTTATGATAGAATTAAGTTCATTACCTCAAAGCCCCAATACAGAAAAACATCTTCCTTTCTTAAATAGCAATCAAATAATCTATCACAAGTCAAAATCCAGCAAGAATTCCTTTCAATAAAGTATGCTGATACTGTTACACAGCACAGTTATGGCTTATGCTCATACTTATTTCTAGGTTTCATATACTCTTATCTTTGTTATTGATGCGATATTAGTGGCCTTGGGCAAAATGGAACTGAAAACAACCCAAGTGTGTGGTTTTATGAACAAATGAGAAACCACTTTTGTCATAAAAATTCTAAGTACAAAAGAATTTTGAAACATTTTCCTAAGGAAAAAAAATACTCAAATTTACATGCACACAATAATATTGACTTATAATATATAATGATTAGAGAAAATTACAAAAGTTGATCTGAAAATCCATAATTACAAAATATCCTGGGTGGCTCAGGTGGTTAAGTGTCCGACTCCAGCTCGGTTCATGGGTTCGAGCCTCCATGTGTGCTGAGCTGCAGCACAGAGCCTGGAGCCTGCTTCGGATTCTGGGTCTCCCTCTCTCTCTGCCCTTCCCCCCACCCATGCTCGGTTTTTCTCTCAAAATAAATAAAAAAACACATAAAACATTTCTTTAAATAAAAACTAAGATATTTTAATATATCCTTGCAGGAAATGAGACACATAATACCACATATTAGCACACAAGTACTTGTTAAAATTATTTCTAAGACAAAACTACAAATGGACTCATTGGAGGAAAGAAATGCACACATTTTCAATCACATATCAAATAAGTGACAATACATCGAGGGATTATGCTCAACCATGAAACCCACGCAACACCCAGAAGCTGCCTGACAGGAGGAGGGCGCGATGCTCACGCGGAGGGGCTGGCTGCCGGCAGTCACGGCCGCCGCACGCCGCTCTACTGGACGGCACCACGACCGATGTCACAGGGGAATCAGAAACACACAGGCAACGGTGGTATCAACAGCAAAGGGTGTTTACTATACAACTTAGACCCTAGATGGATAAAATCTAGGAAAGAGGGGAGTAGCACTTCAGAGACCATTCTCAACGCTGACAGCCTAAACTTGGGGATACCTGAGAGCTAGCAGGCAAACTGAACCCAGGCTGGGTCTCTGATGTAGAACTTGGGACACAAGAGCAGAAGCCTACTGCTGGCGTCCAGTGGAGGTCATGCACTTGGGTGATGGTTTTAAGATTATTCAGGGAAAAAAAGAATGAGGAAAACAGGTTGGAAGCACGTGTCCATGAAGCTCTACGCTTCTAGCTGCCTCTATACAGGGGGCTGAATACCATGCCCGGTCCTATTTCACCTCACTTCTGGGCTCCAGTTTCATGTGAGGTGGGCTTTCGTGGATTTTAACAAGGAACCATCAATGCAACAGATCCTGGAAAACACACCTCACAATATCATGGACTCTGACAGCATCAAGGAGGGGGTCTCCCACTCTAGATTACTGTTCTGCCTCACACAGGCCTCTAGTGTTAACGTAACTCTATACTTCAAATTCCAGCCATAAGCAATGACGAAGAGCAAAAGACAAAAGATGAAAGTAATGGGGCGCCTGAGTGGCTCAGTCGGTTAAGTGTCCGACCTCGGCTGAGGTCATGATCTCACGGTCCATCGGTTCAAGCCCCGCATCAGGCTCTGTGCTGGCAGCTCAGAGCCTGGAGCCCGCTTTGGATTCTGTGTGTGTCTCTCTCTGCCCCTCCCCCACTCATGCTCCGTCTCTCTTCATCTCTCAAAAATGAATAAACATTAAAAATATTTTTAAAAACTTTAAAAATAATGATTCACGAGACTATGTGATGAGCTTTGCACACAGATGACTATATGCAATTATTGTTTAGTAAGGAAAACAGAAAGGGGCTCTTAAGGTCAATGAAAAGGGAACTCTCTGTGAACAAAGAAATGTAGAATACGGAAATCATGGCTGAAGCGTACTGAGTACATGGCCCAGAGAAGGCATTTCTTGGGAAAGGGAAATAAGAAAGTGTTATTTTTCAGTGTTCCTATCCTCACAGAACTTAAATCATATAAAAAGTAAACCTACTTGCATACTAGAAATACACGTCAATAATCCATGGATCCAACAGACTTCAAACTAAGAACACAGAAATATTACTCAGGAAAGAACATTACTCACTAAACTTACAAACTCTTGCTTAAAGAGTACCTACGTAATTATCTCACTTCCATATCTGCTTTCAAAGGTAAGTGAAGTCCACAGTACAGAGACTCACGTTAAAAATGAATCCTTTGGGGGATCTGAGTGGCTCAGTTAAACATCCAACGTGATTTGGGCTCAGGTCATGATCTCATGGTTGTGAGATCAAGTACCACGTTGATCCACGCTGGGCATGCAGCCGCCTTAACATTCTCTCTCCCTCTCTCTCTGCCCCTCCCCCACCACATGGGCGCATGCGTTCTCGAGAATGATTTTTTATTTTTTTTTTGTTTTTTATTCGAGAGAGAATGAATCCTTGATAAAGACCATACGTGTGTAACGTTTATAACATTTCTTTCATGTTGTGAATTTTCAGAAGTATTCTACATGAATGTTCAAAGAGCTTACCCGTATTACTTGAGTATGATTTCTTTCCCACGTAATTTTCACACTGCCTTGAAAATATCTGCAAAAATTATAAAAGTTTTATTTTTTAGTTACGTAGGATGAATCCTGTGAATAATGTATTTGTTTAGTGATGTGGGGCAAGCAAAGGGTTCCTACATTGTTTATCATTGATAGGATTCTGGCCACTGTGACCTTTATGGTAAGGTCTCAAGGAACAGGACAGCTGAAGGCTTTCCTACGTTCCGTACGTCTCTACAATTCCTCTCTCCGTGTCCTTCTTACCAGTCCACGAAAGATCATACAACAAACCTTTCGTTTTCGCACATTCCTTATTTTCACAGGCCTTCTCTCATGTATGAGTTCTTTCATGATTTCGTAAGGAATTAATAAGACTAAAGGCTTTACTACAAGTTTTACATTGATAAGGTTTCTCTCCGGTGTGAGTTCTTTCATGTGTTCGTAATGAACTGGGAGAAATAAATGCTTTCTTACATTTCTTACACTTATAAGGTCCATCCCCAGTGTGGATTACCATGTGTGACAGAACACCTGAGCGAAAAATGAAGCCTTTCCCACATTCCTTACATTCATAGGGTTTTTCTCCAGTGTGAGTTCTTTCATGTTTTTGAACATAATAGTGACTGCTGAAGGCCTTACCGCAGAGTTTACATTCATAGCGTTTCTCATTCGTGTGAGATCGCTCGTGCTTGCGTAAGTTACTTGAGTATCTAAAGACTTTACCGCATTTTGTACACTCATAGGGCTTTTCCGCACTGTGTGTCTTCTCGTGGATCCGAAAGGACTGGAGACAGCTGAAAGCTCTTCCACATTGCTCACATTCGTATGGTTTCACTCCCGTGTGAGTTCTTTCATGAATTCGAAAGTAATTGGGACAACTGAAAGCCTTGTCGCACTCCTTACACTTGTACGGCTTCTCCCCCGTGTGAGTCCTTTCGTGATTTCGAAGGGAACTGGGATAACGAAACGCTTTGCCACACTCTTTACATTCGTGAGGCTTCCTCGCAGTGTGAATTCTTCTGTGTTTTCCAAGGGACCTGGGAGAACTGAAAGCTTTCCCGCACTCCTGACATTCATACGGCTTCACCCCGCTGTGTGTCATTTCGTGACTACGACAGTTTTTGGGACACCTGAAGGCTTTCCCGCACTCCTTACATTTATAAAGTCCATCTCCACCGTGTTTGCTCATGGGTCTTTGAAATTTGGGGGAAGAACGCAAGGTTTCGCTGCCGTCTTTACCTTCGTGGCCTTTCTCCCCATTATGACTTCTCTCATGTTTACGTAAATTACTTGAATAACTGAAGGCTTTACCACATTTTGTACACTCCTTGGGCTTTTTCGCACGGTGCGTCCTTTCGTGTATTCGAAAGGACCTGAGACAACCGAAAGCTTTACCGCACTGCTTACATTCACTAGCTTTCTCTCCAACATGAGTCCTTTCATGTTTACGTAAGTTACTTGAATAACTAAAGGTTTTACCGCATTTTGTACATTTGTAGGGCTTTTCCCCACCGTGTGCCCTTTCGTGAATTTGAAAGTAATTGCGACAAATGAAAGCTTTCCCACAGTGCTGACATTCATAGGGTCTCTGTCCGGTGTGCGACCTTCCATGCATCCGAATGGACTGGCGATGCTTAAAGGATTTCCCACAGTGCTGACACTTATAGGGTTTCTCTTCGCCTTCGTGATACTCATACGGTCTGCGACCAGGGTGAGACCTCACGTGCTTGTTACAGGATGAATGATGCGTCGACACCTGTCCACAAAGCGTGCATTTACATAGTTTTATTCCAGTAGGAGTTTTCTTCTGATTATGATTTGGATTCTGGTCGAAGATGCCTTCGTACTGGCGACATTCTTTACTTTTACAGAGTCTCTCTCTCATTTGACTGCTGTAAAAAATGGGAAGCATATTACTAATAGGTTGGTTATTAATCGGCTTATGTTTATTAATAGCCATGACAGTGACTTATTACCAACTTCAAGGAAAACGCAGGTTTTCTGCAGATTCTGGTGAATATTCCAGAAGCTCTGTAACACGGCTTCACCTTAGCTGTTATCAAAACGGTAACGCTCATAAACGGTGTCTCTACATGCTGCCTCCAGCGTACCATTTTTCAAAAACCGTACATCTCGGCCCCATGTGGGAAAAAAAGCTATTGATGAAAATCTCCTACGGATCAATGGATTTAAAGCTGGGCTGATTTGTTTTTAAATTTTCATGGGGAGACATGGCTGGCTTAGTTGGTGGAGCACCTGACTCTTGATCTCGGGATCACAAGTTCAATCCCCACGCTGGGTACAGAGATCATGTAAATAAATAAAACTTAAAAATAAAATTTCATAAAATCTCTAGATCCTCTTGTGAAACCTTGTTTTCCCATGTGAATGTTACTCACATTAAATGTGTCCCATGATTCTTATCCCAGTCTTCACTGACATAGACTTCCCATTTTTCTTCTGAAATACACACTAGGAAAAAGCATTATAAATTATAAAAGTTTATTTAAAAAATTGGATTTTAAAAATTCTAGGTCCATGGCAAGTTGCGATCACGGCGGGTTTATTAACGGAAACATTCCCTTTCCATTTTTCCCCTCAAAATAGCACTGATGAGCAAGTTACACTGGATCTCTAATTGTCTTAGTGAATGAGAAATGCTGTCATCCTACCTATCGAGGCCAGGTTCCGGAAGGTTTCCTGCATCACGTCTCTGTAGAGTTTCTTCTGGGCCGGGTCCAGCAGAGCCCACTC
The DNA here is from genome assembly GCA_004023845.1 of Helogale parvula. Classification (NCBI taxonomy): domain Eukaryota; kingdom Metazoa; phylum Chordata; class Mammalia; order Carnivora; family Herpestidae; genus Helogale; species Helogale parvula. The sequence continues at coordinate 16,274 of PJEM01005106.1, read as the reverse complement.
CTCCACGGTGAACTTCACGGTCACATCCTCCAAGGCCACCGAGTCCTAAATAATCCCATACACAGGGCGGGTGAGACACACCACTGAAGACCTATACTCAGTTGATAAGAAGTTCACATACGACTTCCAGAGCCTAAGTGACCTGGGGGACAAAGGTATTTCTCTCCCTTCGGCTCCAAAGGTGGGGCAGATGAGAGGGTTCTCTCACTCCTGATACCACATATGTGGTATCTGTTCCAAGGCCACTTCTCCAATTCCATGCCACTAAAAACTGTGTTCAACTCTAACACAAACTACTCAGAGTTTAAGTCAGACCCACAGGTTAAAAAGTCAGTCTCACATACGGTCCCTGTTTGAGACAGGAGCTATAAATAGGGAGCCCAGTTTACTATTCCCACAAATTCACAGATTCCTTCCACATTCGGCCCCGTTTGGTGACTGACTGAAGTGATTTAGAGGAACTTAGCAAAATGCTTTATTTACCATTACCAGTTGACTATAAAGATTACAACTAAGGAAGAGACAAAAGGTGCAGTACTCAGGACAAGATAAAACAATGGCAAGGGGAATGGAGGTGGGGCGTGGGGGGTCCAGAGCTCCCACTCCCCCTATGGACATGCCAACCTCCCAGCACCTGATGGATTCACCAACACAGAAACTGTCAGAATCTTGTCTTTAAGAATTTCGATGGAGGTTTCATTACATGGACACAATTTATTAAATCACTGGCCACTGGTAATTAGCTCAGCCTCTAGTCCCTGTCCTATACCTGGAAGCTGGGAGCTGCAGCTCAACCTTCTAAAGTTTTAATCAAAGTTTGCTATTTCGGGTGTCCAAAACCCCACCATAAAAGCTACCTAATAGTGTCCAAGAGTTGCCTCATTAAACAAAAACATTCTTGGGGCGCCTGGGTGGCTCAGGAGGTTGAGCGTCCGACTTCGGCTCAAGTCATGATCTCACGGTTCATGGGTTCGAGCCCCGAGTCGGGTTCTGTGCTGACAGCTAGCTCAAAGCCTGCAGCCTGCTTCAGATTTTGTGTCTTCCTCTCTCTCTGACCCTCCCCTGCTCACGCTGTCTCTCAAAAATAAATAACACACATTAAAAATTTTAAACAAAAATATTCTTTCATCATTAATACTCAAGTGATCTCAAGGGCTTCAAGAGAATTTAGCTAGGCACTGAGGACTCTCACCACACATCTTTCTCATTGGATCACAGTAAGTCAAGCCCAGAAACAAAGGCTCACTAAAAAATTGAGAGCAAATCACTGAGGTAAGAGCATGTTTTCCCACTGACCTCATGTACCTCTACGTCAACTGGGATCTTGTTTACTGTAAGTGCACCACCTTGGAAGAACTACACGCTTTCTGGAAAACTCAGAACAAAGGCAATAGCGCCCCCTCTCACTACACTTCGACGGTCTTGTACTGGAATTCTCAGCTATGCATTCAGACAAGGGGAATAAAAGGTAAATAACAAAAAAAAAATAATAGGCATACACTTAGAGAAGCCAGAAACAAAACTTTGTGTCATATGACAAGACTGTCAATTGGGAAAACGTCAAAAAATTCCAAACAACAAAGAAAAACCCATGAACTGAGAAGAGGAAAATTAGAAGATAAAAGGTTAGTATCGAAAAGGCAATTGCTTTTCTGTAGATCTACACAAATACAGTTGAACCCATCTTTGGAAAAAGACCCAAAGTTAACTCAAAGGGAAACAGTCTTTTCAACAAATAATGTCAAAAAAACTGGACGTGCGCATGCAAATAAATAAATCTACAAACTTTACACCTTTCACAAAAACTAACTCAAATTTGATCACAGACCTTGGAGTATACTGTCGAATTTCAACACACCCCTAAAAGATTAAGATAGGAGAAAAATCCTGGTGATGTAGCATTTGGTGATTAATTTTTAAGAAAACAAAAGCAGGGCACCCGACTGGCTCAGTTGGTGGAGCACAGGACTCTTGATCTCAGCGTAGGGAGTTTGAGCCCCACGTTGGGTGGAGAGATTACTTTCAAAAAAAAAAAAAAAGCAAGCTCTATGAAAGAAGAAAATACCTTGGACTTCATCACCATGAAAAACCACTAAGTGAAACAAGTTAAGAGAAGGAAAGCACAAGCAATCATCTGGCAGGAAAGCTTTAGCAATCACTTCTCTGATAAAGGACTGGGGTCAAATACTACAATTAAAGACAGGACACCGAACAACTGGGAAAATGGAAAGCAACAGTAGCCTCACTCATTGCTGCTGGAAACGGAAAATGATGTACCTACTTTGGAAGAAAGGCAATCTCTTAATCCTGAGGCCACATTTCCCATACTAGGTAGAAATGATGCATTTCAAATGTACACAAATGAGCTATAAACTTATGTTCATAAAGATCCTACATGTGAATGTTTATGGGAGCTCTACGCATACTTGTCATGACTTACATGGAACCAAGATAATTTCAATAGGTGAACGGAGAGAAAATATCACTGGTGCATCCACGGGATGAGACATTCTTCGGTGATGGAACAAACGAGCTCATCAAGCCAAAAGTCAAGAAGGAAGTTTTAAATCATATTTCTAAGTGAAAGAAGACAATATGACAAGGCGACATACTGAATGATTCCAGGGGTGTGACGTTCCAGAAAAGAGAAGATGAAAAGACACTAAAAGATCTCTGCTTACCACGGATACGGGGTGGGAAGGAGGGAGGGATGACGAGATAGGGAATAGGAGATTTTCAGGAGAGTGAAAATATTCTATATGATACAGAAATGATGGAGACACATCATTTCACATTGGCTAAAGACCTGAGACGATGTGACACAGAGTCAACCTTACTTGTAAACAATGGACTTTAATGCATCAAAGTTGGTTCAACAAATGTAATAAGCGTATTACAACAACACAAGATAGAAAAATATATGAAAAACCTTGTCCAGGCAGAAGGGTGAAGTCTCTGTATTCTCTGATTGTTTTTCTGTTAACCTAATTGCTCTTAAAATTTAAATTTAAAAAGTCTACTGGGAAAAGAAAAAGACACGTTAATATTCACACCTGATAACTGACCCATGAGAAGCAGAGATCATCTTTCATTCAACGACTTTCAACGCATTTCAGTAAGCCACCATGGTGCTCTAGGAAGCCTGCACCCTGAGAATTGGAAGGGAGGAGAAAACTTCCATCAAATTCCTTGGTAGGGCCCCCAGCACAGTAAACTTTGAGAAGTGAAATGACTTGTCTTTGTTACTATCTGTAACATCTTGACTCAGACATAGATAAGTGTCCTGGTAAGGCCTTGTATCCTGGCCTTAGTATATGGAGGGACAAGTGTGACTTTGATTTACATTATTAGGGGTGACGGAGGCCTAAGATTCCAAGTTCTTTCACCCCAAAAGGGCAACTCAGAGAATCACTCAAGACTAGGAAACAGGTGAAGATAGTGTCCTGTTGCCTGGTGCTAAAAAAGACTCCTGGATGTACAGTCAGTAGGAATGACCATTGGGTCCCGTTGTTAGTGAGACATCCCCATTAAAACATAAAAAGCAACAATTCTGGGGCACCTGGGTGGCTCGGTGGCTCAGTCAGTTGAGCGTCTGAGTTCGGCTCAAATCATGATCTCACAGTTCATGAGTTTGAGCTCTATGTTGGGCATTGTGCTGACAGTGCGAAGCCTGCTTGGGATTCTCTCTCTCTCTCTCTCTCTCTCTGCCTCTCCCCCACTCATGCTCCCCCCCCCCCAAATAAATAAATGAACCTTAAAAAAAAAGTGGCAATTCTGCTTATGCTCCGTCATGTACAAATGTCGCGATGTCATACCTAAAGTCTATGAACTAGCATGCTTTCACTCAGGTACTCCTACGCAGCTCCTCGGGGCGCCCAGGGGCCTGGGAAAGGGGGGAACCTACTCCAGCACTATGGCATCTAGCAAAGGACGGAGGGAGGGTAGGTCACCTCCTCTGCAGGAGGCCGTCCCACAGGTCCACGGTTTGCCCCTAATGTCTCAAGCTGATAAAAGAGCAGGCCTTTTGCAAGGCCACCGCGGGGAAGTCCAGGAGCAAGAAAGGAGGCCGATGAAGCATCTGCAGTGAAGACGCCTCTGTGGGCCCTGCCAGGAGCGCTGCTTCAATGACAACTTAAGAACCTCCAGCCTTTTGAGGTACAGGTGCCCATCTGTAAATAACAGCATACAAGGGTCCAGGTAAAACTTGTAAACAAGGAATATGCTGTCAGCGCAGAGCCTGCTTCAGATCCTCGGCGCCTCCCGTGCATGCTTTTTTCTCTCCCTCAAAAATAAATAAACATTAAAAAATTTAAAAATGACCTTAAGAAAAGCTAACTGAATGCCGCTCACACGTTGACACTCTCTTGCCTGAACAGAGCACACATCCTACTTAGTTCCACCATTTTGTTCTCATGGAAATAATTAACATCTTATTATTTTTAAATTTTTTGTGAATGCGGTTCATACTTGTGAGGTTTCTTGTTGAGCCAGTTGAAATGCCTTACAGTTTTTTGCTCCTCCTTTCCACATAAACATGGGGTTTGAGTGCTTTCCTGAATCCGAATCCTGAGCTGCCAGCACAGAGCCCACTGTGGGGCTCAAACTCATGAACTGCAAGTCTGTGACCTCAGCCGAAGTCGGCCTCTCAACGACTGAGCCACCCAGGGGTCCCAGAATTATTTTTCTGAAATTCACCCCTTCCTTCTTTGGAAATACTTCACAACTGCTTTTCACGTTGTATGGATTAAATAAATGTTTATTCACTGAAAAACTTGAGACTCAACTGAACTGAATAAATGTGTCAAAAGTGACAAACGATCTGAGCCCAGATCACCCAGTAAAGTTTCAAAGGGGAACTTCCACCGAACAGACTTCCCATAGGATGTCTGTGCCCAGGAAAGATCCGGGGGGAAGAGGCAGAAGAATTTTCATGAACGTTGTACCAGGTCGTTATTCGCTACTTTTCTGTAAAATATCCAGCAACACAACTAAACCCTTTGAAAAGAGCCACCCACTGACAGCAGAAAACTGACAAATAAATGAAGTATCAGGTCTGTTTGAAATGCACCATAGAGAACCAATAGTTCATAATGACGCTGTGAACTGGAGATGGGAAGCAGGCAGGAGGGATCTGGAAATTAATTCAGGCGATGAATGCCAGTCCTAGGGAGAGGTGGGCGCGAGGGGGGGGGTGCCGACGGTGCCGCGACAGGGTCGTGGATTTCACGCTTTCCCAAGATTTGGGAAAACTTAGGAGAAAACGGGTCCGCTCGGAAGAGAAAGGAGGGAATGGAGACGCCCACAGACCATACACAGCATCATCCGCGCGCGAACACCAGAGAGCCAGTCACTATTGTCCCCTGTCGCCGTGGTCACCGCACCATCGAGAGAGACGCGGAGCTGTCCAGAGACGCTCAAAGGCCGAAGCTGCCGCGCGCAGGGACCGCACAGGACGTCGGGGCCCCGGCTGCGGGCCCAGCCCCCACGCCACGCGCCGCAGGGACTGAGGTCCGAGCGGCGCCACCAACGGGTGCGCACACTTCAGAGTCGTCCGCGGGGAGCCCAGTCCACGCCACGGGCCGCTCCGGCCAGTTCCCCCCTGCAGCCCGCCCCCCCTCCCCGGGAGCCCGGGCCCGCTCACCATTGCTAGCTCTCCGTGTCTCCCGGCGTTCGACCGACGACTCCCGGGGCACAGCGACGCGAACGACTCCCGGCAAGACCGAACCCGGGGCACAGCGACGCGAACGACTTCAGCGCAGGCCACCCGCGCCGCCAACAAAGGCGGGAGCCAGAAGCCCCCCCGCGGCCTGCCCGCGGAGTGTCGCCCCACCCACCTGCCCTGAGGTCTCTCCTGATTGGACGGGTTGCAAGGCCCACCCTCTTCCCCTTGGGAGTGACAGCTGGTCGGAGGTAAGGGGTCTATGGAACACCAGCTGCCGGGAGCCGCTCCAGGAACTGGGACCCTTCTTTGCAAATACAGACCCTTAAAAGCCCCCTGGCTGCATTCTGATTGTTGACTATGGACAGCGTTGGGTCTTCCACCCAACGCTTCCCCGTCCTTATTTCGTAGTTTAAAAAGCCTGTTGCCTTCCAAGCCTATTGGCTGTGGTGGAAAATTGGAGCCCCGGACCGGCTACGGGCAGGGACTCTTCTAAGTCCGACCACAGTTGTTAAGAGGGATGGACTAAGTTCTCGGATGGACGTTTTACGCTGAAACGAAATTTATTTTAGATTATTGAATGTATGCTTAGAGAACTTTGATATATGAAAGGTTATAATACCCCTATAAGGTAATTAGATGACTGAACTAATATAACAAGAAACAAGAAAAGATTATGTAAATAGGGGATATGTTTGGAAAGTATTAATATGCTTAAGAGATTGGACTGCAAAATTCGTTAAAAATTTTTTTAATGTTTATTTTTGAGAGAGACAGAGACAGAGACAGTGTGAGCATGGGATGGGCAGAGAGAGAGAGGGAGACACCAGAATCCGAAGCAAGCACCAGGCTCTGAGCTGTCAGCACAGAGCTCCCAGGAGGGGCCAAACCCACAGACTTCAAGATCATGACCTGAGCCAAAGTCAGACACCCAACTGACTGAGCCACCCAGGCCCCCCTAGATTGCAAAACTCTTAATGCATGTATCTACTTATTTGAACAACCTTAGGGTGGCATTTCTTTTTTAAAAATCATTTTATTTTATGTTATTTTTCATCATGATAATTGTACTCTTTTATCCCCCAACCACATTACCTATGATAACTATCAATTTGTTTTCTATACTTAAGAGTCTGTTTCTTGGTTTGCCTCTCTCTCTCTCTTTCTCCTTCTCTTCCCCTCTGCTTCTTTGTTTTGTCTGTTAAATTCCACAGATGAATGAAATCATATGATATTTGTCTTTCTCTGACTGACTTATTTCACTTAGCATTATACTCTAGCTCCATCCATGTTCTTGCAAATGGCAATGGTTCATTCTTTTTTATGGCTGAGTAATATTCCACTATAGATTTAGATAGATACCACTTCTTATTTACCCATTCATCTATCAATGGATGCTTGGGCTGCTTCCATAGTTTTGCTATTTGAATAATGCTGCACAAACATAGGGGTGCTTCTACTCATTTGAATTAGGGTTTTTGTATTTTGGGGGGTAATACCCAATAGTGTGATTACTGGGTCATGGGGTAGTTCTATTTTTTTTTTTGGCGATCCTTCATAGTATTTTCCACAGTGGCTGCACCAGTTTGCATTCCCGCCAACCATGCAAGAGGTTTCTTATTTCTCCAAATTCTCTCCAACACTTGCTGTTTCTTTTGCTTCTGATTTTACCCATTCTTAGTCAGGTGTGAGGTGATATCTCATTGTAGTTTTAATTTGCATTTCCCTGATGATGAGTGATTTTGAGCACCTTACATGTGTCTGTTGGCCATCTGGATGTCTTCTTAGGAGAAATGTCTGTTCATATCTTCTGCTCATCTTTAATTGGATTATTTGGGGGGTATTGAGTTGTATCAGTTCTTTATGTATTTTGCACACTAAAGCTTGACCAGAAATGTCGTTTGCAAATATCTTCTCCTGTTCAGTAGGCTTCCTTTTAATTTTATTGTTTCTTTTGCTGTGCAGAAATTTTATTTTGATGTAGTCCCAATAGCTTATTTTTGCTTTTATTTCACTTGCCTCGGGGGACAAAACTAGAAAAAATGTTGCTATGGCCTACGTCAGAGAGATTACCGCCCATGCTCTCCTCAAGGATTTTTTTGTTTCAGGTCTCACATTTAGGTCTTTAATACATTTTGAGCTTATTTTTGTGAAAGAAAGTGGTACAGTTTCATTCTTTTGCATGAGGCTGTCCAGTTTTCCCAACACCATTGGTTGAAGAGTTGAACAACTTTATTTAGATCCAATTCACATACTGTAGCATAGACCCTGTTAATTTCTCCAACTCACTAGTTTCCTGTACACACACAGATGCGTGCAGTCATCACCACAGTTAATTTCGGGACGTATTTATCTCCTATAAAGAAAACTCTGCACCTTTTACTTATCACTGCCCTAACTTACTATTTTTCTCTCTTCCTCCAAGTGCCAGCCCTAGACAACCGCTAAGTTATTTTCTGTCTCTATAAAATTCCATGATTGTTGACTTTCATAGGAATGGGATTATGTAATATGTAGTCTTTGTGTTTGACTTCATTCACTTGGTATAATTTTTTCAGGGATTTCCATGTTGCAGTATGTATGAGTACTTCATTCTTTTTTAAAATTTTTTAACATTTATTTATTTTTGAGAGACAGAGACAGTGGGAGCAGGGGAGGGTCAGAGAGAGAGGGAGACACAGAATCCGAAGCAGGCTCCAGGCTCTGAGCTAGCTGTCAGCACAGAGCCCGACGTGGGGCTCAAACCCACAAACTGTGAGATCATGACCTGAGCCGAAGCCGGATGCTCAACCGACTGAGCCACCCTGGTTCCCCAACACTTCATTCTTTTTTAAAACTAAGATACCATTGGGGCCCCTGGGTGGCTCAGTCAGTTGAGCTTCCGACTTCAGCTCAGGGCATGATCTCGCAGTCCATGAGTTCGAGACCCGCATTGGGCTCAGGGCTGACAGCTCAGAGCCTGGAGACCTGCTTCGGACTTTGTGTCTCCTTCTCTTTGCCCCTTCCCCACTTGCACTCTGTTCCCCGCCCCCTCAACTATAAATAAACATCAAAAATTTTTAAAGTAAAATTGAGATAAAATTGATATATTAGCTTCAGGGATGCAACACAGTGATTTACTATTTGTATATAATGAGAAATGGTCACCACAAAAAAGTATAGTTAACATCATTATCACATGTGTGGTTAGTTTTTTCTCCTTCAATGAAAACATTTAAGATCTACTCTCTCACCAAATTTTAAGTATACAATACAGTACTATGAACTATAATACAGTCCCCATGCTTCACTTTACATCCCATGCCTTATTTACTTTATAACCGGAAGTTTGTACATTTTGACCCCCCTCACCCATGTTATGTGCTCTTGGCCATTTGTAAATCTTTCTTGGAAAACACCTATTTACACCCCTTGACTTTATTTTTTTATTATTATTTTTTTAATTTTTTATTTATTTTTGAGAGAGGGAGACAGCCTGAGCAGGGGAGGCTCAGAGAGAGAAGGAGTCACAGGATCTGAAGCAGGCTCCAGGCTCTGAGCCACCTGTCAGCACAGAGCCCGATGCGGGGCTCAAACCCACAAACTGTGAGATCATGACCTGAGCCGAAGTCGGAGGCCCAACCGACTGAGCCACCCAGGCGCCCCTATTTTTTAATTTTTAAAAATGTTTATTTTTGAGAGAGAGAGAGAGAGACGGAGTATGAGTGGGGGAGGGAGAGAGAGAGAGGGAGACACAAAATCCGAAGCAGGCTCCAGGCTCTGAGCTGTCGGTGCATCATGAGCTGTCGGTGCATCATGACCTAAGTTAAAGCCAGACACTTAACCAACTGAGCCACCCAGGCTCCCGGGACCACCACTATATGTTAAATGACACAAACCAACATCACTCCAACTCAGTGTTTGCACAAAATCACTCCGACTCCGCATTTCCGTGGAAAGGAGGGAAGAAACTGTAACGCACATTCACTAGTTCAACCAGTAAGTCCCAAGTATCTATTCCTTTTAGGGGAAAGAGGGATGTCCATTAATTATTGTTTTCAGGGCAAGACATTGTTTTGCAAATAATCAGTCCTACTTGAGTTCTTCCTCTCTGCAAGACTAAGCAGTTTTGAAATCACGGAAAATTAAAGAGCCGGCCTCAGAAACTTACCACACACTCTCGGGAAGAATAAGTGAAATCAAAATTATTAACAAATGGGATGTAATACTGGAATATCTTATTTTTTTCTGAAATTTGCCACTGTCTTAGCACTTTGGAAATAGTGATACCTTGTTTCAAGCTCTATTAATTAACTAAATTGTATTCCTACTGGAAAAAGAGGAATAAGTGAGCACATCGTCTTAAGGTGCCCAATCCCAGGGCGGGGCGTGCCAACAGGACCCATCACCCAGAAATTTTCAAAGGGGAAACTCTACCAAAAGCCTTCCCATAAGATGTTTATACCCAGGAAATATACTTAGGGGAGAGGCACATGGGTTTCACACAGGATTTTCCTTCCAAGTTGCTTTTCTATGCAATTCAAGCGTTGAGTCTGTTTGGGGCGCCTGGGTGGCTCAGTCAGGTAAGCGTCCAACTTCAGCTCAGGTCATGATCTCGCAGTAATAGGGTTTGAGCCCCAAGCCGGGCTCTGTGCTGACAGCTCAGAGCCTGAAGCGTGCTTCGGAGTCTGTGTCTCCTTCTCTCTCTGCCCCTCCCCCACTTGCACTTTGTCTGCAGAGTTATTCATTATTTTATTAGTAAATAAACATAAAAAACATTGAATCTGTTTGAAATACACCGTGGAGGACAAATAGTTGAAAATAATGTGAATTAGAGTAAGAAGATGGCATTTGGTAATGCAGGAGTGATCTCAAAATTCAGGCATTTATTCCAGTTGTGAGATTGACTTCCCAATGTCACTGTAATTCTCACTGCTGAACTATACACCTAAAATAGAAATGTTATAGTATGTGTATACTACCACAATTAAAAGCATAAATTTAAAAAATTTAATGTTTATTTATTTTTGAGAGAGAGAGCACGAGCTGGGGAGGGACAGAGAGAGAGGGAGACACAGAATCCAAAGCAGGCTCCAGGTTCTGAGCTGTCAGCACAGAGCCCGATGCGGGGCTCATACCCACGAACCGTGAGATCATGACCCGAGATGAAGTCGATCGCTTAACTAAATGAGCCACCCAGGTGCCCCTAAAAGTATAAATTTTAAAGCAAAAAACTCAGATGCTTAGGAGGCCATAGAGTTCTTTAGCTGAAGTACCACATACAGGCAGGTGGAGAAGGGATGGATAGAAACCTCAATGCTGTCAACATAAAGATCAATATGGTACCGGTCTCATACGGTGAAATGACTCCCAATACGGTCATTTTTTAAAACTTTATTTTGAGACCGAGCTGGTGGAAGGGAGAGAGAGAGAGAGAGAGAAAATTCCAAGCAAATTCTGCACTAGTGCCACAGAGCCTAACACGGGGCTTGAACTCAGGAATCTCCAGATCATGACCTGAATCAAGATCAAGTCTGATGCTTATCCGACTGAGCCACTAAGGCACCCACCCCAGTGAGGTCATTTTTTAAGCGGTTTTGTAAACAAGGGTCACAGGTCCATGAGTGGTTTTGCAGCCTCATGCCAATCCCGCACCCAGGGAGGACCTCAGACCCTGTGTGTGGACCCGTCTGGCCTGGCCTGGCCCCTCTTGCTTTGAACAGGGTGTCGCTGCTCCCCTGGAATGGACTCCGGACACCTGTGTCCCCACGTTTATAAGGAGCTTTACAAAGACGCCACTGTCCCCCTAGGGCCAGGACCAAGTTTTGGTTAAAAGCAAACGTCCGAGGAGGGAACAGGCTCCCCACCACCTGCAGAGACTTGACTCTCATAACCAATCGGACCTCCCGCCCTGCTGTCACTCGGGAGCAGAGGGGCGGGTCCTTGCGAGCTGTCCAATCAGAGACGGGGCAGGGGCAGGTGGGCGTGGCGACGCGCCGCAGCCGGGCGGAAGCTCGGGGCCTTGCTCCGGGTCGCGGCTCACCTGCGCTTAAAGGTCCCGGGTGGCCCTGCTGCCGAGTCAATCGCACAGTGACCTGCCCCTGCCGCGGGAGCAGCGGGGACGACGCCGGGCGACCCGAGAAGCCGGGAGATGGTGAGTGTGCGGGGCCTGGTGTGCCAGGATGGGGCGGAGCCCCCCAGTCCTCCGAGTCCCTGGTGGCGCCGCTCAGACCTCAGTCCCCTCCGGCGTGTGGCGTGAAGGCTGTGCGGGCAGCCGGGACCCAGGCGTCCTGTCCGGTCACTGCGCGCGGCCGCGTCTCCCCCCTGATCCGTGCGGTGACCACGGCGAGAGTCGTCAGGAGACAGTCGTGACTCAGTCTCCGGGGTTCGTGCGCGGGAGGTGCTGTGGTCTGTGGGGTCCCCAGTCTCTCCTGTCTCGCCAGGGGCACCCGTTTTCTTCTGAGTGTTCCAGGTATTTGGGAAGTAGAGTCTCAAATCCAAGACCCTTTTCCCCAGCCTGGCTCCTCCCTGGGCCAGCAATAAATCCCTGACTTTTCAGATCCCTCCCCGCCTCCCCAAACGCCAGCTTCCCCCCTCCAGTTCGCAGCATCGGTATCAACTACGTGTCCTTCGTGGTGCATTTCAAGCTGACGCAGTGTTCACACTATGTGGATGGCTCATTTGAGACGCTTGTATTTTTTGTCTGGATATTTTACTCGAGAGGGAAGCAGACAGGAAGCACCTGGAACTAATTTTACGAACCCCCCCCCCCCCGCCCCCATCTTTCCTGGGCACAAGCAGGCTATGCGAACTCCCTTGGGCGGAAGTTCCTCTCTGAGCCCTTCCTGGGTGATGTGTCCTGTGAGCACTGCCCATCACTAGGTTTGTCATGTTGATAACATTCTCAGTCAGTTATGCGTCCGGCTTTGGCTCAGGTCATGATCTCCCGGTTCGTGTGTTCGAGCCCCGCGTCGGGCTCTGTGCTGACAGCTCAGAACCTGGAGCCGGCTTCAGATTCTGTGTCCCTCTCTCTCTGACCCTCCCCTGCTTGCGCTGTCTCTCTCTGTCTCTCAAAAATAAATTAAAAACATAAAATATAATAAAATTTTAAAAATTAAAAAACAATAGACTGAGAAAAGATGGTATTAAATATTTCCAAAGAGGGAAGAGAAAGGTGAATCTCAGCAAAAACAATATATATATTAGGATAAATAACATATATATATCCTAGTGTCACATCGCATGTGTTAACATTTCTTGTTTCTCATTTTTCTTCCCCTGACACACAGTAGTAATATTGAGGTCTGGTTTTTGTTGTTGACATCGATGTTATTTTGTGTGTGTGCCAGGGGGAAGGGGAGCAATTTTAAATATAATTCCAGCGCTTAGAGCATTCAAGTCTGATTAATCATTTCTATGACAATTTCTTGCCATAGGAGGAATGCTTCCTGTCATTATTTTATGAAAGGAATAAGTACTTGAGGATTTCCTTGAACTTGAAAAATGCCTTACAATTTTCTCTCCTTCCTTTCTACATAACTTTGGGTTGGTGTGATAGTCTTGGATTCTTCATGTACTTTGTGTCATTAAAAATACCAACATAGTCCAAAGCAACCTACGGGGAGCAGAAAGAAGCCTGTGGCTGGTGACCCAAGCTGGGCTCCCCGCCCCTTCCTCGCTGAGCCTGCACGGGAAAATGCTGTTCTTCCCGAGGACCTTTTGCAGGTGTTTTGCTTGCTCACACCCACATTTATATGAAGAGAAGCACAGAGCCTGCAAAGCTGGGGGGGGGGGGGGGGCTTGCACAAAGGTGATACCCTTTCTCGCTAAGTGCGGTACCCGTGGGCCTGTGTCTAGACATCGGTTGGAGTTTTGCATCCACGCGTAAGTGCACTGAGTATAATTTGTTTGTATTGCGAAAGCCTGGGAAAGTCAGGAGGTCTGCGTCCGTCCGGGTGAGGGCTCGTGATCTGGGAGGTCATTTGGGTAAGAACCTAAAACTGAATCTGGTGAGCCTTTCCTCACTTGGAGATCGGAAGCCTTAGGGAGAGAGTTCAGGGCTCCCAGGGTTCATTCCTGCGGCTGCTCATTACCCGCACCCCCAGCCCCCACCCCCACCCCCACCCCTTAGCAGGGATCTACCAACTCCAGGGCTCTGTGGCCACTGGAAGAGTCTGGAGTGTGTTTAAAACTCTGACTGTGGTTTTCCTTCTGTCCTGGGAGGAGCCGGCTGCTCGTCTGTGCTGAGCCCAATATTTGTTTCTTTTGTCTGGATTCCTTTGTGGATCGAGTATTGCAGCCCTTTGGTTCTAGTTTCCCTTAGCACTTTGTCATTTTGCTCCCTGTGGGAGAAATAACTTTTTTTTTGGTTTCTTGGGCTTGAAGATATAAGTTGACTGAGAGAGACGATGGCAGTGAGTCAGGAAAACTGCGGAACTAAATAGAATTTTGTGTTCCTTTTAGGCAAGCGGACTTCAAGATGTGTGCTTAAGCTTGCGGGTACATTTTTTTTCATTTTTACATCAGTGTTTACGCACGTCCCCAGAGGACAGTGACATTTAAAAGGGTAAATGGGGCGCTTGATTTTGGCTCAGGTAATGATCTCACGGTTCAGGGGATTGAGCCCCAGGTCATCGGGCTCTGCGCTGACAGCACAGAACCTGCTTGGGATTCTCTCTCTCTCTCTCTCTCTCCCCCCGAAAAAGAAAAAGGGTAGAGAAAGTGAATTCCTATTTTAATTGATGTGAGGAAAGCTATTCATGGCTTATATAAGTCTTTGAAAATCCAATACATGTAAGGAGCTAAGCCCCAACCCCTATTGCATTAGAATATGCTACTTATTCCTGGAAATATCCCCAGTGTTGAACCAGGGGAAGGACAAACTATGATGCCACATGTCCTTCTAGTTAGAAAGAGATTTATTTGGGGACACCTGGGTGGTTCAGTTGGCTAAGCGCCCCACTCTCGATTTTGGCTCAGGTCATGATCTCAGGTTTGCGAGGTCAAGCCCGGAATCAGGCTCTGTGCTGATAGCGAGAAGCCTTCTTGGGATTCTCCCTCCCTCCCTCCCTCTCTCTCTCTCTCTCTCTCTCTCTCTCTCTCTCTCTCTCTCTCTCTCTCTCTCTCTCTCTCTGATCCTCCCCTGCTTGTGTGCAGGCACACTCTGTCTCTCAAAATAAACACTTAAAGGAATTAAAAAAAAAAGATTTGAAAATATTCATTTCTCGATGTTTTTCACTTTTGTAACTGTTAGTGTCTAAAGGAATTCAATCTGGGGCACGTGGCTGGCTCAATTGCGGGGAGCATGCGACTCTTGATCACAAGGTTGTGGGTTCGAGCCCTATGTTGGGTGTAGAGATTACTTCAAAATAAAGTCTTAAAAAAAGGCATTAAATCTTAGAGTGGTTTCCTATGTACAAAAGTTAAAATTAGGGGCACCTGGGTTGCTCAGTCGGTTAAGCCTCCAGCTTCGGCTCAGGTCGTGATCTCACGGTTAGTCGGTTCAAGCCTTGCATCAGGCTCTGTGCTGACAGCTCAGAGCCTGGAGCCTGCTTCAGATTCCGTGTCTCTCTCTCTCTCTGTCTCTCTGACCCTCCCCTGCTCGAGCTCTCTGTCTCTCAAAAATAAAAATTAAAAACATTTAAAAATTAAAAAAAACAAAAGTTAAATAAAGACTGCTAAATAGTAAAACATGGTGTATACCCACTTCTATTTTAAGTATATCTGTGAGACAGAAAGTTTAGCGTAAGAAAACTCACTGTCCACACAGCCTGCTCCCCTCCAGTGCTGTAACTCCAGCCATCTCCAAATACACCCTGTTGATCATTTCATGAATTTCCTGTTGGTGTTAGTTTTTCTTTATAGAGAAACAAACCGTTTGAAATGCATACTTTTCTTACCCGTGTGTGTCCTTGTAATGAGCAGCCAGGCTCCACATCGTTTGACGTTTGATGACAGCTTACTCCTCCCCACCCCCTCCCTTTCCCTTATCTCCACCACCTGGACAAACAGACTAGAAAGTCCGGAGGCTCCCTTCTATGGCACTGGCCTCAGATTCCAAGCACACAAGTCCCCGCGTGCAGAACTCTTGCCCTGGCCCCGCCCCTGACAAATATTCTTTGCTTGACCAAACTTGTGTCGGGCTCCTAAACCTCATAGGTCCATTTGGGTAGCTCCTTGTAAAATCCAGTCTAGCAAGGACCATGCTAAGTCAGGTGCCCGAGACTCCTCCCCATCCCCTTCCGGAGCTGATCACCCTTGAGAGCCCATCAAGCCCCGCCCCCCGGGGCCCCCCCAGGTGAAAGTGATCTCCCCGGCCTGTCTTCAGTGAGAATCCTGTTAGGTCCTTTCAGCCAGAACCCTCTTCCCCCTGATTTTTTCTTAGTCCTTTCCAGTCCACTGACCTCCACCCTGTTCTCTGGCCACAAACTCCCACCTGCCCACGCTGTGTTCAGAGTTAGACCTCATCTCGTTTCTCACCCTTTGTGAAATCCCGGCACAGCTGTCTCTATGCCTGTCACAGGGTTCTGAAGAAAACCATCTGTCACTGATTGTTTCTTCATTAATCCCCAGCCGCAGTGAAAACCCACTCCAGTCTCCTTTCCTTGCTTTCTTGTTTTTCCCTCTTCAACTTCTT